>JAGDQP010052617.1:0-13745 GCA_022664845.1 Lepisma saccharinum | reverse complement strand
AAAGCAGAGACAGAAAATTGCCATTGTAAAGGCACACACAACCAAGACGAGAAGGATGAGGAAATTCCTCTTATATACTTACTTTCATATTGATTATCCATCTGGCAGCAACACGTTTCGTAAATAAATAGGAAGCCATTAGATTGGAAAGCTTCAGATAACATACAAAAGGAGACGATGAGAGAGAGAGAGAGAGAGAGAGAGAGAGAGAGAGAGAGAGAGAGAGAGAGAGAGAGAATCCTTAAAACAAGCCTGCCTCGCAAACTCGCAAACCCAAAAACACAAAGATGAAGGTAAATTAAACGGAAAGCTATTCACAGATTACCAGAAACTTAATCAATGTTAACAGAATTTAATTAAGATGGCTTCGAAGTTAAAGTTCTCAGATAAATCCCCTGACTGGAAACACTGCAGATGCTTTCTCCTACTTTCTTTCCTTCTCTCTCTCTCTCTCCTGAGCTATCTATCTCGTGGACTCACAAGCTTTCTCTCCTATTCTATTCCTCTTTCTTTCTTCATCCTGGTTGTCCCACACATTTCCTGTCCCTCGTGAATATACTGGCCTCTAAAGGACCCAGAGCAAAAGGAAATTTGGGAACGGGTTGTGTCAGATTCAACAAAAGGTCTTGAATTATCTCACAAAATATTGTAGCATTGTCTTCAAATTCTCGGTTTCTCTGCGTGTGAATGTTCAGATCTGTGTGTGTATATATACAGAGCGTCTGAGAATGTTTCAAAAGGTTTCCTTGTCAGGACTGAAAAACCAAAGGAAATATTATGCATGGCCTGAAGATGGAAAATTCAAAGTTTCTCAACATAATAGCTCAAATTGGGTTCTAAGTGTAAAAAAAATGTGTTTTGCTTGTATTTGAAAGACAGTAGGTTATCATGTTTCTGTTCTAATCTTTATGTTTCTGTATCTTATAACGAAGTCATTCAGTTGGTAAAGCGTTGGCTTCGTATTTGGAACGTCCTGGGTTCGATACCAGCGGAAAACCATCCTGATTGACGTTTTTCCAGGCTTTCCTCTCAGCCATACCAGACATTGCTGGTGCTTCACCTTCCTGGCCGACCTCCTCTACTATATCTCGGACTGAATCAAAGATGTCTGAAAGCCATAAATATTAGATCTCATAATGAAAGCGGTATTTCTTTCTTAATATTAAGTGAATTATTCTGTGAAAGTAATCAAGAAGTAAGCTCGGGTGGCCTGTTAAGAATATAGTTTCTTTCTCCTCCTTTTGTCCTCCAGTAGACCATGATAAAGAAATCTCTCTCAATGATTTCTTCTAATCGAACTTTATCTGTTTTGTTTTGTGTATGCTCGTGGATTCTTGTACGTCCTGTACACCAGTGAGAAAGATGATACTTTTCATCTTTAAACAAACTCTTAAGAGAAAGATTATATTTGAGAAGAATCCACAAGCCAAAGGATACAAGTAACATTGACGAATAAAAAAGTTTGATGTAATCTTTTATATATAACCCGAAATATATGTGACACAAAGCGGTCATATTTTGCACAAAGATACCTCGGAGTTTTGATATATCCATGTTCAAAATATGGCCGCTTTGTGTCACATATATTTCGGGTTATATATAAACGATTACCTCAAACTTCTTTTATTCGTCAATGTCACTTGTATCCTTTGGCTTCTGGATTATTTTAAGCATGCTTTTATGAACCTACAGTGAGATTCGACTTTGATGATGATACACACCGAGCAGCCGTGGCTCAGTGATTGAACGTTAGCTTAGCATTCGGAAGGTTGTGGGTTCAATTCCAACGACCGACTATCCTGATTGATGTTTTTCCTCAGTCACATCAATGCTAGGATGGTACCTTAGTCCCTAGATGACGCCTTCCCGCATTCTTTCCCCTCTCCTATCCCTGCTTGAGCCTTAGGTGCCTGAAGGCCATAAATAAAATTCGAATTCGAATTTGATGACGAATTACGATGATACTAAAGTGATAGGCGATTTTCTAAAATACAAGTATTATTCGTTATCAAAACTGAGATCAATAAAAGTCCCATCACATATGAGGAGCTCATTTTCAAAAGGGTTCATGTCCAGAAACTGAAATTTTAGAGGAGGTGTGTAAAACGTAGCGAGCTCTGATTGTGAGAATAATTGAATATTTTAAATAGAGATACTGACAATATTGTCCGTGTTGCGTGACCATTACGAAAAGATATTTCGCTATATTTAATTTGGACATGTTTCCTTTTGATGGCAGCTTGTGGACATATTACCTTTTGATATAAACCTGGAAATAAATTCCATTAAGAAGTAAAACATGTCAGGAGAATTCGTTTATTAAACAGTCGTAGCCATGAAAATGGCAAGCCGGGTGCTAAGCCAGCGACTCGAAAGTCCCAGGTTCGAATCCCGGCTGGAGCATGAATGTTTGTGGATTTTAGAGACTTAAAACAGCTAATGGACTCGAGACGGGACGAAGTCATTAGTTACTAAAATGGCCTCAAAATACAAAATTTACCCATTTTGTTATGAAAATGGCAAACTTCCCGAACGATAAGAACACTTGATACAACCACAGTTAGTCAATATAACAAAATGTCAGGTGCTTCAAAACTTATAATGGCGAATAATGTCAAACAAAAGAATGTCGTTCAAGTGCTGTAAAAGTAGTGTCTTAGTTGAAAAAGAAACGTAAATTTGGGAAGAAACGCTAAAACAATAGTGTTTAAAGGGAACGGGAAATAGGGTGGCTGTGTCATCTTCTTCCTTTTTCTTCTTTACGATTGATCTGAATTCGTGGAGAGTACTTTTCAACCGGTAGTACGATAAGCTTTTAATCCTCGTGCCAGTTCCAGTTGGCATTTTTAAAATGATAATTCGTTTGCTTATGTCCGAATGTTTTTGTAGTACGCTTCCAAATCTTTTACGTTATAGACCTCTGAATTCTTCACAGATCTACATTCGTCAAAAGCACCCTCGTACTCTTCACTACTCTTAATCTCGATTTGTTCTTCAATATTAATTCTACTATGCCGAATACCTTCTCAGTAGGTACAAAATTATGTCCACGAACAGGGAATGTTATTTGGATTAAATTGCCATTGGCAGGCGTTTCCTTTTGCAGCTACAGCAGGCAATATATTGACGGTCAAATACCAGCAATAAGAACAACTGACCACTCGGATAAAAGGACACCTAACTGTTGAGAGGAATGCCCAAGAGTAATAGCGGCGCAAAGTGGGAGCGAGTGGGGCTCCCGCCCCGGGCCTCGTAGCTCAACACTAGGACGATATCGAAAAAACTGGGGGAATATCCCTAAATTCAAATTTAAGAATAAGCTCAAAAACCATCTTATGTTGTAGTCAAATGTCTAATTGACACTAAACTTCTTCGTTTGGAATTCTGAAACGGATAATCATTAGTACATGTGCGCTCAAATTCCCCCCCCCCACTTTTTTTTAACACTTTCGGAACGCGGATATGTATATTTTCTGTCTGCAACAGAAATTAAGGCAAATAATCTGTTATACAAATATGGTAGCCAGAGCCGTTGGTAGGTATTTCAGCGCCCGAGCCATACGTAGCAAATATCGGCCCCCATTTTAATTAGAATGTTATTAACTTTAATTTTAATATATTGTATAGGAATTGAAAAAATAAACGTAATAATACGCATGCCACTTATCTCATTTTTAATAAATTTTGCGATAAAAATATAACTCCAATTACTTGTGACTTGATAAAAAACCGAACGTTTTTTCACAACTTGACATTTTTTTTATTTTGGCCTTTATTACATTTGGAGTTTATATATATATTAGTTTCGACGCCCCCGATTTGGGGCTCTCAGCTTTGGCGCCTAAGGTAGGTGCCTCAGCCTCACTGATGGCAGGCACTGATGGTAGGTTTTCTAGTTCGGCTACTGCGCAATCATATCTTTAATGTAGTTGAGAGGTCTTTCCTAACGTTTTTGTAATATATGTACATCGAAAAACTATATTTACCAAATTCATCGAGACGCACAAAAAAAGTGGCTCCGATTATTCATTAATATAAAGTTTAGAATAAACACTTTCAGGGTATCCAACATTTAGCTGACACTAGCTGCAATCTTCTACGTAGAGCCTCAACAATCGTGAGGAAACGCGTTGCGCGCGTAAATACCTGGCGATGATGCGTATAGAATCCGCACCTTTTGTAAATGAAAGATAGTCGAGAAGTGAAAGCCTGGTTAAGAGTAGTAACGATGTCGTGAAATGGGTTGGAGTGGGAGCTGGTGTGCAAGAGTGATGGATTAGACTCATCAAAGGAATGGGGTGGAAATGGGACCCACACTCTGACTTCTAAGGTGCAGAAGATCATACCATTTCTTCCATGAGTTCTTACCTCCAAAAAGGGGTATACATGTTTCAGAACTGAAACGGGTTCTTCTGCAAAAATGTTGAAATTGAGATATTGGCATTGTTGAGTTCGTTTTATCACTTTCGAACACATAAGTAAGATTTTGCGATTCAAAACGTCTTCAAATTCATTTGAATTTTGTGAGAAAGTAAAGGACAAACTAATTAACAGTAAAAGTTGTATATAATTTTATCCTTTCCAATATTATTTTGCAAAACTAAGATAATGGCAAACTATTACCTTCTCTAAATAATTTTAAATAATAATACCTGAAACTTTTTTCCTAGCATTTAAAACTTAGAAGTGTATAACGAGTGTTTGTGTCAATTTCCTAACATTTATGGTGCTTGGAGAAGGACCCGTTTGGAAGAGGACGCCTGGAAAGATAATTGCTAGTCTGTGTTTTTCACATATCTATATAGTTTAGTAATTCCACATTTCTGGTGGGTTTGTTTTGGCATGATTTGAAGTACGTTTTCTTGCGTTTTATTAATAGTGTTGATAATTAAATTTATACAATGAATAGAAATTACATTTGCTTCAAACGCAAGCGAGTTAGTCTTGATATCATCAACAGCATTGTGTTTCTTTCACTTGTATTACTCATACGTATACTGAAACACGTATATAATAGCACATATTGTTCATGTTACCTTTGAGGGTAACTAAGGAAGTACAACATATTGTTACGGAACATTAGGACCTATTGTTGTATTATATCTTTAGCACATTAGAGTTAATTATAACATGACTCTCCACAATCTCAATATTCATTATCATGGATAGGTTATAGCGAGTGAACGGGAAGTTCTCCGTCTTAGCTGGTGAGTCTCCCGCGAGTTCCCCAGTTTCCAAGGGGCTCGGAATAACGGGAAAGAAGTATATTATGACCAATAGTAGCAGTCTGCGTTCACGAATGTGTTCACGAAAGGGCTTGAATCATATTCACTTGTCCCGGGCCCCAGATTGCTTTGCTCCGCCACTGTCCAAGAGTGCAACTTACCCTACCATATAGTCAAGACTCAGTCAGACTAGTCAACAACAACACCTTTATATAGCATAGAGTCAAGGCTCAGTCAGACTATTCAAGACTGACCGAACGTCTCAGTTTCTGGCCTAGAATAAAACAACTGTAAATTGCAGACGAAATGTCACTGATTTTTATTTTTAAAAAAATTATATTTGGCCAGCCTACGCTACAGTGTATTGTTTTGTGCATATTTTGACTCAACAAAGCGTTAGTACCATCACTGTACTCTAAGTACGGGTTGGAAATTGCTTGAGTACGGTTTGATGCAGTGTCACCTGGTGGGCAGTACTTTGGACATGTGTCCGTTTGAAATCAATTTCTCAACCTTGTTGGCCTATATTTGTGGTTGTGTTTCCTTCCCCAGTAACATAAATATGTGTTTTCAACGTTGATTTTAGGTTCATTTCGTTGATTAACCGTTATAGATTAAAAAAATACGTCTATTTTTAAATCATATTTCAACAAAGACGTCATTGCGTTTATAAGATGTTAATACAACCTGTATTCAATATGTTATTTCCAACTATGGTATAATAGATTTTGTTTAATACATTTCTTATTAATGTTATGTCAAAAAAAATAATTGAAAACTAATTGAATGACACAATCTAATTTTGGTGATCTCATGTGCACGTTGAAACCAGATTGAATTTTAAACCATATTTCAACGAAGATAGAATTTTGTTGATACGACGTTAATATGACGTACTTTCAACTATCATTCATACTTTGTCCTAGATTTCGTTTCACACTTGTATTTCTAGTTGCTAAAACATTATAATTAAAAGCAAATACAATGAAAATAATTATATTTTTCATGTTTTCATTTGCAAGTTGAAAACATGTTGAATTTTAAACTATATTTCAACGAAATTTCAACGATACAGTAAAAGAGTAGTGTGGTCTCTCCAGGTGGATTCTTGGATAAGTGGTCAACGCGTCGAGCTACCAACGAGAAGTGCAGAATGTTACTGAGTTCGAACCACACACCAGCCGAAAAACTTATTTGTTTCCTTGTGATGAAAATCTGTACCTTTAACTTCGAAATACAATCTAATCACTTCAGTTCTGAATACAAACAGAATGTAGTAACCGATACAGGTTATTATGTCTATTACGAAGAAGTTAAGCTACATAAGAATGTGAAAACGTAACGTTTTGAAAGTTTGCTCTTCATATAGACACTTACAAGCCATCTTACAAAGAGAATAGTATAATGTTAGTACAAACTTTATATTTACACCTAAAACAACACCGCGAAATTAGTTTAGAAATTATTGGAACACTAGAACACAAATAATAAAATAAAAGTTACTCAAAAAAAATTAAACTTAAATCCAATTTTTCAACTTTAAAACTGTGAATTGCTCGCCCCATCTAGTTTTCCCTTCGCCAAGTGGCAGTTAAGCGTAGTTAATATCAAGAAAACGGATGATCATGTTCATATGAACGTTTATGGTTTAAAAATATGATGTAATTGAATAACAAATATATAACTATTCCTTAGAGCCGTTCCAACATAACCTGTGTGTTACAAACACAATAAACAAATTTTAAATAAGTCCGTTAACAACCAAAGAAGGTTGATATTAAAGAAAATTATTAAACAATGATAGAGGGTGGTTCTTTCTACTATTCGTTCTCAAAGAAAGACATAAGTCTACTAGTTTATTGTTGCTTCTATGTTATGTTAACTATTCATTCCATATTATATTTAACCGAGACTTACTTTATTATCATTTTACGTTAAAAAAGCGAAAATTTAACAAGTGAGCTTCGGCCTATTCTACTATCCTCATTCTTAATTTGAGTTTTTCTGGTTTGACACGCAAGAAAGGCGGAATGACTTTGCAGAAAGATGTGAAGTAATGTTCTATGGTAACATTGTATTCTACAAAGTACAAAGAAAAATACTGCAAAGCAGATAATAGTTTTGCAAAAGACAAAATTTCGCTTTTCATACTTCATAAAAGTGTTGTTGTTTTTTTCTAGTTTGTGTGGGTGTACAAACGTTATACTTAATTGAGCCCCTCGGGGGAACAAAATGGTAAGCACCACCTCCGTTGAAATAAAGCTATGAGCTGGAACGTGTACCTTTTGAGGTACAGAATAGCACGTAGTTGCTTGAAATTAAAAACAAAATGAACATTAGATAGCAGGGGAAGCATGAATGGTACGTTTCAATGTTAATCTGAAGCAGGAAGAAAGTGGTAATCGCCAAGCAAGATGGCAGACAGTGTGTGACATACTTCTTCTTAGATAACAGGTCGAGTTGCAGAGGAAGAATCCGAGGATGAGCCTTGCGAGTTACAGGATGATAGTGACGTTGATCTGGACTTCATAGTTCCGGGTTCTATTCAATCTGAGATGAGTAAAATTTGAAAATTCGGAATGTATACAATTTGTGGATTACAATGGTATGTTCATGCACATACCATTTTGTTTCTCCAATAATATAATTAGGACTGTTAAATCAGAATGTAAAACATGCACTTGGGAAAGTGTTATATTATGCTATATGTACATGTTCACAGTTCGAATATATAAAGGTAATGGAAAGCCCCTACTTTTACGTTTTATGCATATGTGATGAACATACCATTGTATTCAAGCCATCACACATACCATTATCGTAGGGGAAGAGAATTTTAAGTGGAAGAAGCCAGTTATTCCTGAACAGTTATAATACGTATACTCATGTACTATATGCGTAGAAATCAAGTGTCTTCAAGTTTTAAGATTAATAAAAAAGTAACAAAAGAGTTTGCAGGAAAATGAGCCATTAGTTTCCTTGTTTCATTTTGCGTTCGTTGATTCGGTGCGTCCGAGGAAATTGCTAGTTAACTGTACAGAACGGGTATTTGGAAGAAACTAATATTAAGGGCCAAACACTAGTAGCAATATCTGATAATTGTTGTGGACAAAATAAGAATTGGAACATGGTCGTATTCTGGCTTTATGTACTATCGAAAGAAAGATTCCAAAATATAGAACATAATTTTCCTGTTATTGGGCATACAATGTTAATCTCGGATAGAGATTTTGCCATTATTGAGAATCATATACGACGCAATGTGCAAGAAGTGTGGAGCCCAAATCAATGGCGGGATACTATACAGAGGTCAGCAAAGAAGAAACTATTTCACGTTTACAGAATGCTCAAAGAACATTTCTTCACCACAAAGGACACACGAGGAAATTTCACTTTTAGGAAGAAGACAGTGAATGGTCACGACGTCAAGTTGAGGGATGTGTACCGCATTAGGTTCAGTAGTAATAATCCTACCTCAATCGAAATATCACCCTCTTTTGTGAATGATATTTGAGACGACATTAACCTTCGTCGAAGAGGACGAGAATCTGTCAACCTACCCTCTTTACATCCTAAGTACAACACTGCACGGAAATTGGAAAAGAGCAGTCACCGATGTCCTGTTACTCTTAGGCTACATCCGCCCTGTTCACCATGATATTTCCTTGCCCTAAATCCAGCTGCGCGTATTGTTGACTCAAGTGATGATTTAGACAGTGATGTGGTTACCATTTTGTTCCTCCGAGGGGCTCAATTTATAGTAAATTATATTTAATTTATTAGTAAAATTATCAATCGAAAAACTTTATTGTATTTCTTTCGGGCCTCTGCAAAACTTTATTGACTTACTAATTAGGTATATAAGAATCTGGTTTTCTCCACAAATTCCAACAGAGGGCATTGAACTGCGTGTTGTATTTATTTTCTCCAGGACAATACAATAAAAATAACTATTTTATAGCTGTAATTATCATGCGACAGCTGACAAGAATCTACTATCAGATAACATCATGTGTACGAATAGCCTACAACACGTACTCACGATGAGTTAATACTGTAGAGTAATATAATGTCACCTCCACTATCTTATGGTCTCCCTATTATGACTTAATAGTCAATATAGATACATGCGATTTTAGAATGAAGGCGTATTTAAAGAATAACTTATAAGGACGGTTACTATGAAAGAGCTATGGCCACTTCCATATAGACTGTACGCCTAAAACGCGACCAAATGAAAGGTATAGGAAATGAAAATAGTCCTCGCCCTGACTAATATGATATTTTTTGCCACCAAACATCAGAATGGTATCTTTTTCGACACTTGAAATTAACATGGAAGTATATGGAAGTAGACATTATTTTCCGGTTTCTGTACCAGGAGTAGAAGGAGGAATAGCATCGTGAGTTTGTTGCTCTTCGAATGGCTCTCAGGCAATATGGACTATTCAAATATAATGTGACCGTTGTGAAAGAGTGATCAGCTGATGAACACTGAAAGAACTTAAAGATACCTGTAGTTCTTGTAGAGAAAGGACAATAACTCGGAGTTTGTTTCCTCCTGGGCAGTGGCGCTTCTGGTGTGAGTAGTCTGTTTCAGAAGGATATTAACAGCCAAATATGATCTTCTAGCTTTGTTATCTTGAAAGGTCGTCCTTTTCTTAACTGAACGGATATATTTTCTTATCCGACGGTGTTCTTTATCGAAATTGACGTCTCTAGGTTTCTCCGTCGGTCCTCAATCGCCTACGTCTTGTAGAGACTCTGGGACTTTGGTGATAACTAAGGTTGTAAGAACGACATGCCTCACCTATGAACTCTACGCTACAGTGTATCTCAGACGATTTTTGTTCAACTGTCAATCCTTATTGGCCGATCGTCATTGTCCGAACGGTCAGTACTCAACATTTGATGTCCATAACTGTGTCCAAATTCCAAACTCTCTTTTTGTGTCAACTCTAGGTACACTCTCTGTTCACTTGCTGTTATTCAGGTTTAGCCTTCCTTTTATGTAGTTGTTCCGGCTTTCCAAGAAAGCAACGTAATCCTCTTTATTATGTAGTATTTAGTAAATCGGCTCGACTAATGTTCATTGGATGCAGATTGCTGGCGTACCTTGTCTGAGAACTCCTGACTTTTTAATATTATGCAGGTCTGAAGTGGTCCATTCACTTTCTTTCACTGGATGGATTTTATAATTTGAAATAAAATTCTATGGTACTGGATTCGGTCATCATTCATAGCTGGTTTTAGTCTTTCACACTACAATGACACTTCAATGTATACATATTAGTCCACTCTATTCTATGCCTTAGCAAACTAATATTCTTTTAAAGTGTATACCCATATACCCGTTTCACTACTAATCAGGCGTTCCGGGTTCGAATCCAACAGAGGTCAGACTTTTTCTGCTTTTTTCCATAATAATGTTAATCTTTCTTGTTAGTATATATATATATATATATGTAAAACTTTTTTTTTTGTTTTCGCATTTCAACATTTTTAATGGTCACTGAATTTCGATTTTCGTTTGGCTAACGTTGGGGATGCGTTGGTTGACAGAAGGAGGGCCGAGCAGTCAAATAAACGGTTCCCCAACAATGCTGCCCCACCGTGGCCCAACCGTGTGGCCAAAGATCAGCCAAACCGTTAGCCCAACCTAAATTGCGTGAGGGATGTCACGCCCAAATAAATCCGAAAGGTTTGTTTAATGTATCCCTATACACGTAATTATACTACCGAGCGTCTATGGCTCGTCGGCGGAGGTAGCCATGTGGTCCAAGCGTTTGGTAAGCGACTCCAACCTTGTGGGTTCGAATCCCACCATGGGCATATATGTTTGTGTGTGCTTTTAAGTTAGGTCTAAGGGTATCAGTCGAAATAGAGGAGATGAGTTGAAATCAGTAAAATCAAGTTTTCTTTAAAAAATAAAACATGGCTCAGTGATCACTGACGACCATCCTGACTGAGGTTTTCCAGGATTTTACTGAGGCACACCAGGCAAATGCAGGGATTGTACCTTCAATGTTGACCGACACCTTCCCGTATTCTTTCTCCTCCATTATCCAGCCTGAGCCTTAGGTGAATAAATGCCACCAATAAAATTGGAAAAATAAAACGTAATTACACCATAAAAATACTATTTCTCTTAATCAAATAAATCATTGACAAATTATACCTTTATAATGAATATGATAGATCTAATCTCAAACTTCCTGTCAATTTAACGTGGCAGGTATGTGATCGTTAATTTTGTCACAACTTTATAACACACTTGATGCGTGAGTTTAGAACGGCAAGGAAAAGAAAATCAAGGCTAGTTCAAACTTGGCATAAACTTGAATGCTATCTGGGTTGACCGTACCTCGGAGCCTAAACACATTTGACTTTCTTTTTAAATTGGAAATCAATTTATTGAGAACAGTTGAATAGCTTACGTTGAAAAATTACAGCAAGGATATAGATATCAACAGAGCTAATGCGTAAATCTGTCTTCAGCTTTTATGAAATCCTTTTAGACTAGATTTTCTCTTTGGAAAACTTTTAGCACTTTCGCAGCCTTTACTCACGCCGTCTTTCAGACCTCAAGATGAAAACAAACCTACATCATATTATATATACATTCAAGACGAAACTCTCTCTCTCTCTCTCTCTTTCTCTCTTTCTCTCTTTCTAACAAGATAAATAGAAGCAATCCATCAAAAAGAAAAGGGACTCAAGACGTTTCACACTCTGATATTTTTTACCCCATCAAGAAGACTTGACAACGAACATGATCTTGGCATCTTTGCCAACATCCACTGCTGAAAACTAGTTCTTAGGGAAACAAGATTAAGTTAAGGGGAAACTTTGGTTGCCTTTTTATTAAGCTTTCATAGATTCACACACTCTCTACACACACACACACATGAATACATGTTCACATTCATTTCCTTGTATATTTCTTCTCTTGCCTTTTTTTTTTTCTTCTTTACTGAAATGATTTGGTTAAGAGTATCAGCTTCATGCTAATGGAAGTTCTCGGTTCTCTGTTGCTCTCAATACACTATTTAAATTGGAAAGTAATTTTAATAATAAAAAAAAAGGAAGGAAGATAAAAGCAACCTAAATGTCAATATTTAACTTTTCCTATAATTTAGTCTCTCTCTCTCTCTCTCTCTCTCTCTTGTGTACATGATCGATCATCATCAAATCAGATTGACATACACAATCACACACAAGTATGCACTTACGTAGCCTCTTCACAATTTATTTTTGATTATGTTCCCATGATGCCTGCAATGCGGAGAAAATATCCTGGAAGAGTACCAGTTGAAGATGACTATTCAGAAAGCAGAGCTAAAGTAATTTATATGACGAGTCCAGAGTAGAAGGGACATTGTCATTTTTTTTAGTTCGAGGTAATCTTTTGCATATAACCCAAAATGCATGTGACTCAAAACTGTCATATTGTGTTCATGGACACATTGTATATCAGGTAACCCCATAAGTAATGTCATATGTGCGATGTCCACTGCAATGGCCCCATCTGACGAGCGTATAGTGAAGTAGACGGCACGTGCTATGGCTGAGTCATATAGAGCACTTTTTTTTCTGTAGCAGTGTGTACAAAAAGAACGGTCTACTCCACGTTTTGGAAGTGTGGCTTGTGTTTGATCATGGCAGTGTCGGAGGACCACATACGACATGTCATGCTGTATGAATTTCACCAGAGATATCTAGCCAGCGCAGCGGCACCAAACATCGATGCCGTCTATGGTCAGGGTACTGTGGATGTGCGATAGTGCCAGAGATGGTTCCAAAGGTTTCGGTCTGGGGACACCAACCTCATCGATAAGCCACGAGAAGGGAAACTTGTGCAGCTGGACCGGTGAGCAGCGGTGGAGGAAAATCCAATGCAAACTGTTGAACTGGCTAGCGAACTCCATGTCACCCATTCGATCGTTCTTCATTATCTGCAGGACCTTGGATACGTGTCGAAACTCGGAAAATGGATACCTCATGCATTAACGCCTCAACAGAATCAGCAGCAAATTGATATCAGCAGTTCTCTGCTAACCCGTCACAGACGTGAGCCATTTCTGGACAGAATGGTGACAGGGGATGAAAAATGGGTCCTCTACCATAACACGCGAACGACAGTGGGTACCTATAGGGGGGGGGGATTGCAGGAAATGTGAAAAAAACAGGATCGCGACCCCTGCAAAGTGATGTTGAGTGTTTGTTGGGATAATCCATTTTGAGCTCTTGCCACGTAACCAGACTATCAATGCAGATGTCTACTGTCATAAGCTTGAACGTCTACGGACTGCATTGTTGGAGAAACGTCCTGCTCTGGTTAATCGCAAGGGTGTGCTCACCCATGATGATAACGCGCGCCCACACATGGCAAGATGGACCTGTGCTAAGATTGAGGAATGTGGCTGTGAAAAACTCCCCCACCCAGCGTTTTCACCAGATCTTGCACCAACAGACTACTGTCTTTCTCGCAGCCTGCAAAACCATTATTCCGGGAAAACA
>JAGDQP010052615.1:0-13745 GCA_022664845.1 Lepisma saccharinum | reverse complement strand
TATATAAAAATAAATATATCAACGGCAACATTCCGTGAAAAATATATGTGACTCTAAACTCTAAATTTTGTAACTGACGTATAATAAAATGGTCTGAGAAATATATATATGATCAAAACAACAACCATAGATTAAAACTTATTAACAAAACATTTCACTAAGACTAGGATAAAAAACTTAAAATTAACACAAAGAAATGAATAGAAAGAAAATGCAAAATACTGTAATAAAAACTTGATAAGCAGAGGATATACTAGAAAATATTATAAAAACCAAGATTAGCCCCTTATTCTTAGAAGAGTGTGAGATTCACCATTGAATTGTTGACCGGCTGATTAGTGCTCGGTACTGGTGGACGGGACCGTCTTATTGTCAGACAATCGTACTTGTTTTCTATTGGACGCGTAGCCGGGCTTAGGTTGTGGTTGGACCTTGTAATATGCAGAGGGTAGGGCCCTGGGTGAGACTGCATGACCTTTATTCTTATTATTTTGTGGAGCCCGCCTGAACTGTGGTTGGGTTTGGGAATTACAAAAATACTGGATATGTCCCTTCCGTCTGCAAAGATAACATATTCTGGTATCTCTGCGAGGGGCCTGAGTTCGCAAAGTTAAAGATTGAAAGCGGCGGTGCATATTAGTTGCGTAATTTCTGGGGGTTCGTTGAGGTAACCCGGCTTGCAGGTTTGGACCCTGTTCAGGGTTAGTTGCTGTAAGCAATCGTACTGCACGTTGGCGAGCCTGAATTTTAGATTTTTCATATATGTCCATGAGTTTTTTTAAAAGTTCGTGGCTGGTGCAGTTATGTTGCACGATATATTCTAACGCTTCGGGACTAAGACCATTACATAAATGATGAAAAATATCAGTATCTGACATTTCGGGGTTTACGCGTTGGCAGAGTTTTAAAATAGCAAAGTAATGTTGAGTGTAGGTCTCATCTTCTCGCTTGAGACGGTTGTTCAATGCAAAATATGGATCACTAAGACTGTCACTAGTCCCGAAAGATTCACGTGGTAATGAAACTGCGTCATCGAAAGTCTCGCATGCCGCGAGCACATCAGAATGGGTATCGTAAAATTCGGCAGCACTACCATCGAGATAGGCGCCCAGGTAAGCAATCTTCTTCTTGTCGTCCCATTCTAAAATTTTGGCTGCTACTTCATAATTACGAAGAAAAGCGTCCAATGAGTCATGACGATTTCCTGAATATTTTTTAATCTCAACATTAGGAACCTTCGTTGAGGTTACTGGAGGCGGAGGAGGAGGGGGGTTACCCTAATCAGGCATGCTACTAGGTTTCGGGCACTGCTGTTTGTCAACACACTGTGACCGTGTATGCACCGGCATACAACATGAAAGAAAGCACAAGTAAAGATAAAAGCGAATGCTATGAGTTTTAATCACCTGTTTCTCTCCTTGTTACTAGTCCTTGTTTTCGATTCTGAAATCGAAAGTGAAAAGTAAATACTAGGTAGTTTTTTTAGACAGAATTAATTGGACAATACTACTTTGGAAATTTGAAACGCGGTTAATTTCTTTCTGTAACTCATACTTATTGCACTGTTTCATTTTCTTTTGTCTTCCCTTGTCTCTTCGGGGGAGGAAATGAAAGGGGGGGTTTCCTCTCCAAAAGGACCTTTTCTTCATCACACTATGGCCAGATAATTTCCCTTTCATTGACCACGATCCAGCATGAGGCTACATTCAGCGAAAATAGTGCTGTCTGGAAATAGAGATCTTACTGTATTTATTGTCCGAGGATCCTACCGTGGCGATGAACATTCAAGATTTATCGAAATTTATGACTCATTGACTGTACTGTGAGTGATTGTGGTGCTGGTGGTATTACTACTTTCAAATGTGCATCGGATCAATGAGTTGATTCTATAACATTAATTTAGTCATTATTATTAATCGTGTCAACTCTTTCATTCTTCATTCACACTTAATTCGTGCTAAATTTGCAGTCTCACTTCAGACGCACTGGTAATTTATTTAATTAAGTTTATTGTAAAATTTTGTCGTCTCGCTTGGAATAATTTTGAGGACAAAAAAGTAAGAAAAGACGTTTCCTGTGCTATCTATACACTGTGTATTGACGAATGTATGTGCGTTTCAGAGTGAAATGTAACAGTGTCTGCATTAATCAGGCAGGAAAACGTTTCTGGTTACTGTGGCATACAGACGAAAAATAGAACTGAAGAGAAATATACTAGCTGATAGATCTCGAGTCGGTGAATGTTGTTGGAGGAAGCTTTATTTTGCGTTCTTAGCTATATCTTGTTATTTATATTATATACTAGGGAAATGCTTCTCTCTTGGGAAGAATTCCCATTTGTTTTTACTTATACATGCATGATGTGCCTTTCCTGCAGCGGAAAGGAGGAAGTTACTGCTTTTGTGAGGGAGCAGCATTAGAAGGATAATAACGTTTTACACTCTCGTCATTCACTACAAATAGTCCTTTTACCGTCAAGTTGCTGAATCTTGCAAACGTTATTTGAATTGACTTTAAGTAGTCTGTAGGGACCAATGTATCGTGGGCTAAGCTTCGGTGATATTCCTAGCTTACGACCAAATTACGAACTAAAACTAGATCACCCTTTCTGACTTCGACGGGTCTACGTGTTTTATCGCGACGTAACTTCATTTTTGCTCTGTTTCGCTCTATATTTTGCAAAGCTAACTTACGTATCATTCGTAATCGTTTTTGGTACTCTGCAGAAAATATTGTGGAGAGGTTTTGGGAAATTGGCGTCTTTCCCGAAAATAATCTTAAAAGCAGAGTCCCTATGCCCTTCCGGTACAGCCACGTTCCAGGAAAGGTAGCTAAAGATAAATATGTTGCCCACTGCTTTGGATCATTTTGTACATACTTTGTAAGGAAGTTGGCAATACGACCGTTCAACACTTCGACTCTACCATTAGTGGCTGGTCTATAAGCGCAAGTGAATTTATGTTTTATTTGTAACATGTCCATGATATCTTGCATAAGTTGTGAACGGAAGTCTGGTGCTCTATCACTGATAAAAGATCTACAGGGTGCATAAACAGTGATAACACGGTCGACGATAGCTCGGGCAACGGTTTTCGATCTAATGTTCCTAAGAGGAACCGTAACTACCCATCCGGATAAAAATTCGACTAGAACGAGTATGTAAGAATAGGAATTACTAGTGTTTACTGGGCCCCAGATATCAAAGGACCACGTGTCAAATAATCCAGTCACTTTTTAGGTCTGGTGTACCCTTGAGGACGTCGACGGTCTATATTATTGCGCTTACAGGGGTCACATTTTGAAACGAATTCTTTTACTTCCTACCTAAATAAGGAAAATAATAGCGGGCGTTTATTTTAGCAAATGTTCTGGTGTACCCACTATGTCCTCCCAATAAAGGACTGGTATGTGCTTATTCCAGAATTTCTGGTACCATTGATTGTGGTATTGCTAGTTTCAGCTCCTTGCCGTCCCGCCTATATAGTATGTTGTTTCGGAGTTCGTATGGCCTCACCTCGTTGGCGGTTGGATCCGTTGACATTAAAGTTAAAATCCGTTTAAAATATGGGTCATTGTGTTCTCGTGATACTCGCTGCTCGTATGGGATGGAGAGATGTAGTACAGAGGTACAAAATGGCTCTTCCTCGTCCTCATATTTTGATTTTAGTTCTCCGTCTGCTAACGAACATCTGGACAGCATGTCTGCTAAAGAATTCTTGATTCCTTGATATGGACTATATCAAAATTGTAGGGTTGTAATCTAAGTGCTATTTTCATCAAACGCGAGTTGAGAGAGCTTGACGTTTTCTGGAAGGAAGCGGCCATTGAATCAATATGAAGTTTGAACTTCTGGTCGCTAAGATAAAAATGATAGAACAATATAACTTTGCATTCAGCGACCGCTTCGAGTTCAACAATAGAAAAACGGGCTTCGGACGCCTTTGAAAAATAACTGGGCGCATTTCTCCGTTTTTTTTGTATTGCGAGGACTCCACCAATTCCTTTATAACTGGCATCTGTGAAAACGTGTATGTCTGCGTACGGGTCGAAATGAGCTAGCACCGGGGCGGTCGTTAATTTTTCATTTAGTGTATCAAACGCTTTACGGTGTTCCTCGTCGAAATGAAACACAGTTCCTTTTTTGTGAGATCCGTGAGGGGTTTCGCGATTTGTGCGAAGTGGGGGATAAATTCCCAACAAAATTACAACTACCGAGGAAGGAGCGTACTTCCTTAAGGCGTGTAGGGTAAGGGAGTTTCACTATGGCTTTCGTTTTGTCTGGGTCAACGCTTATCCCTTCTTTGCTTACTAGGTAACCGAGTATAGGACATGAGGTCTGGTAAAACCGTGATTTAAGTGGATTTATTATGAGGTTAGCTTTTCTCAGTCTGGTGAACACCAAGTGTAATCGTTCAGTCATTTCGGAAACGCTTTTACAACAGACTACTATATCATCAACGTAGGGGATTAAAATTCTCCATTTTAACTCCGCAACGACACTGTAGATATAGGATTGGAAAGCAATCAAACTAACGGACAGACCAAAAGGTAAACAATTTTATTCATATTTACCGGCAGAGCAGGTAAAAGCAGTAAGGTGTTTGTCCTGTTCTCGCAAGGGTAATTGATGAAATCAGCTTTTTAAGTCGATAATAGATATGTATTGGGCTCCGCTGAGATAGGTTAACAGTTCATCGATCCTTGGAAAGGCGGCTTGATTTGGGCGTAACAAAAGGTTTAACTTTCGGTAGTCAATGCACATTCGAGGCTCATCGGTATCCTTCTTGGGTACCATTACGACCGGACTGCTGTACGGAGAGCGCGAGGGTCGGATCAGTCCTTGCCGTAATAATTTTTGTATTTGTTGTTCTATTCGAACCTTTTGTTTAGGCGTTTCACGATAGAGGGGAGAGGAGACCGGAATTTGAGATAATGTCTCCAAGGGATACTCAAATCCTTTAGCTACGGACAGGTCCGAAGTAGACCATGCCATAGTATCTTGATATCCTTTCAATAACTCAAAAGCTTGTTTTCTTTCGCTGTCTGTGAGATCATTTCCCACATGCAGTTCTTTTCCAAGATCATGTGCAATTTTAGGTTCGGAATCTTTGTATAAGCCATCCGGAAGAAAACTAGAGAGGTGGGGTTGAGAAGAATCACATTCTTTACCAGAGTGTATGTTTTCGTTTTGAAATTGGAGTCTAAATAGAGCTGGGTGATTAAATGTTATGCGCGGCGAGGGCACTTTTGTAGCTTGTGCACATTTTTTTGTCTTCGGCTTCCGATTGTTCTTTGTGTTTTCCTTGGGCTTGTATAAGGAGAAAAATTTTGAACTTTTTCTCAGTTGACTCGTTCTAAAAGTGTACCCGGATGTATGTGCAAGGATCGTTTCCCTTGATTCACTATGGGTAAGTGAAACTTCCCATGGTGTATGTTTACTAAACCGGTAACTATAAAGTAAGGTTCAAGTTTTCGAAATTTGGGAAGTAGTTTCGCCTTGTATTTGCCATTAAAATGGGGAGGTGTCATCAGGCTTAAATTTTCGAAATCGCCTGGTGGGATACAAAATGGTTGAGATGTCCGAATGTTTATGTAGGGTCGGCGATCGTGTCCGGAGACCTGACATGGGTTTCCTTCCTTTCGTGCCGGTATAATGTTCAGTCTTGTATGCCGTAAGGGTTTTCTGTGGGATCTTGAATTCGAGTTGCGAATACGTGGAAGTAATTTTATGGGTATATCCTTCTGTTGAACCAAACTGTGGTGTTGGTGGGTAGTTGATGATCCACTACGTATGTCGTAGGTCAACGGTTCTAACGTCATTCGAATAGGATGCTTTCGTTTCTTTTGATGTTTGTTCGAGTTAAAATAAATACGAGTCTCAAATTCATCTTGTAGACTTTTCAAATCTACCCAAATGGGACTGAGGGCTCTTACATATCGATTCACAAAATCTATTCCAAGGATTACATCATAAGAAGAAAGAGGGCCATTGAGTAAAGCTACATTCAAATGTAGTCTACGAGTGTAACTTTATTCTGCAGGTAAAAAATTTTGACTACCGGTAATGTGGGAGTTAAAATTTGGTTTATAGACTGAATTTGAACTGTGCCGATTATATGATCTGCTATGCGAAAAGTTGGTGGTAGGATATGTTCACTGATACAAGTCAACTGACTTCCGGTATCAATAATTGCGGTTTTTATAGTATTGTAGATCTTAACAGTCAGCTCAGGTAGTTGGGCGGCGCCAAATTTTTGTTGTTGCGGAAATCTATAATGCAATGTGAAATTTTGTTTACGAGTTACTTGGATGTTGCTTGAAGTAGGACTATCGGATGTGCTTGCTGCAACCGCAGGTTTCTGTGCTCCATTCTGTGTTATGTCTGAAACTGGATTTCTGTCAGCTGTGTCCGCTGTCCTTGATAAGTAGGATTACGGTGTGCTAAAACGGATTCAGCTTTAATTTCTGCATATTCTAAATTTGATAAAATTCTTACGGTGTCCTTCCAAGTAGAGGGGTTGGCCAAAACTAGGTTTTCACGTATTTGGGATGAATGGAATTCTGAACATGAAAGATGAGTTCGGCATCCGTAATTTCTGGTCTAACTTGTTTCCAATCGTAAAAGAGCTTTTGTAGGAATTGTTGTATTCTTTCGTCTGGTTCTTGCGTTATTTCTTTTAAAGAATATAAAAGTGAAGTTTTATATTCGTGTCCCGGAAATGTGGACAAAAGTTCTTCTCTCAACTGAGAGAAGGAAAAGTCAGTAGTTTGTTCTAGGTAAAAGAAATACTAAGTCAGTGTGGTATCTCGTAAGCATGCACCGATCCGTTCGGCTCGTTGAGTATCCGTCCAATTATAGATTCGCGAGACAAGTTCGTAGCGTTCTCGGCTGACTCGTCATGTTTTCCATGGAATAGTGGCCACTGTACATCAGGAACATTAGATGCTACGAGTGCTTGCGCATAGCTCTGTGCATTAGCCTGCCGGGTTGGGCACCTACTACTAACATTATGGACTGGTACCGGTTCATCTGGTGGACTCGCGGATTCAGTCGCGGGTGCTACTGTCGAGCATTGTATCTGGGGAACATGATGCTTTCCTACCTCGTTAGATACGGGATCGTTTGCCGGTGTATAGAAGCTGACGACTCGGTCTTTGGGAGCATTCGGGAAAGTCTTGGAAGCGGCTTTGGTGGTACTGGCGTTTCCTCTATTTGAGGTTCAGGTTTAAAAGCTGATGCTAGTACCTTACCCATATCTTGTACGATAGATATGTCTGTGGTCGGTACTGGTAGCTGGTTGAGTCCAACCATACTTTTATGTGTTCCTTGATATTTAAAACCTTGGGCAGGTAAAGACTGATTTGTTCACAAGAAAAGACAGGTTTATAGTTCGCTGGGTCACAGGGTGATGTTTGGGTTCCCTGACTAACACGAAAGTCATCGTAACTTGGCATACTGTAAGGTAACTGTTGGCTTATCGTATCCGTTGAGGTAGCTTTTGTAGATACATCGTTTCGTTGTTCCTGTTTTACAATTAACTGTTCGCAAATGGGTAAATCGCATAGCAATTCCGGGGTAGAAGCTCCTACAGGGATAGGCATATCCTCATAATGATTCGAAACTGGGGGACTGTTTTCCCAATTGTAATGTTTGTTCGGCAAACCTAGATAACTGGTATCGTCAGACAATTGGTCGAAGTCGCATTGAGTGGACTGACTAGCATGATTTATACATGGGTACGACGCACTACGGTGAGGTGGCCTACGTTGTATTACTTCGTCTAAAGTTTGAGTTTACCGAGTTGTCTTATTAACTTTTTTTCGAATTTAAGTTTTTACAAACGAAACGACATGATGATTGGATATGTATATAGGTGTGTTTGTGGGTAACGAAGAAAAAAATCACTCGCGAAGAAAAAAATACTTTGTACTAAAATATTGTGTTTTTGTATCGAAAAGACATAATACGTTCACGTTGGGGATCCCGCACTATAGAGTATACTTAAACTAACTTAATATTAACAACTTCTCTCTAACAAGTACAAGCATTTACTCTCCCTTTCGATTATAAGGTTGCATGGTAAGCAAGAAACGAAGGCACATTAGCCCGGAGCAACCGAAACAAAAGTTGCAAAGTAGAGAACGTAAAAGGTAAGCAAAAGCAAGAAGTAACCACGGAATGCGAAACCGGATGCTTCCACCACATGATACATCCACTCAGGTGTTATTTTTGAATTGATCTTATAGACACCTGAGCAGCGTATACTGTTTTAATACAACTAGACTCGTTTTAGTGTCAACTGTAGAAGTGGTTTCGTATATGTAGTTGGGAGCGTAGAATTGATGTACATCGGCTAGGTGTGCCGACCAGTTACTACTGCCTTGCTATTTTCCTTTAAGGGAAGTGCAACTTTTGGAATTGGGATCTTAAATAGCTAAGTAATACTCGGCCTTCAGACTTTAAGTTGAAAGATAAAATGAAATTTATTTACAGATTAAAAGTTGAGTACATTATTCTGCATATTAAAGAAAAAGCAAACTAAATCTATCACCGGTATTAACTATGCAACAAATTCTCAACAAGCGGGTTTAAGTCCGAAATGTTATACCCGATAAATCGGATGATAGAACTTCATCCTAGAAATTCAGGGAGTAGAGAGTAAGTGCTGTAACGGTGTGAGAGATATTGTTCTCGGCTTACCTTACAGAATGGACGATGTTACTGCACTGTAGGCTGGTAGCAAAATCAATGCTGTTCAAGGGCAAACAAAACCTTTATATATGTTGGCATATCATGATTGGCCTTATACGATTTGACGCAAATCTAGGATTTCTATCGTTATGCGTTGAGGCCGAGAGTATAGAGTGAGAGGGGGGGGGGAACTGCAGTATTTACGTCAATCGACGATTCCCTTGATGGTCTTAATTCAGATTGCGCAACTGTATTTTCTAGTTCTTAAAGGTTAAAGAGCGTTTTCCACACCACTGAAACATAATGATGTTCTTTTTATGTTCTAGCTTCCCATAAGCGAGATTATTATTTGAGTTTTTAAATGGTATTTCCTTTTAAGCATAATTAATAAAGTTAATAAAGAACCATATTCACATTCTTCTTCTGGGAAGGAAGGAAAGATACTAGGCCTCTACATAGCGATTAGATCCAAGATAATGCATATTGTTGATTTAAATTAGGTTTGCTAAAACTGTGGGTAACAGTATGCACGTAATTCCGTTTCCAAATTCTCTTATCAATTATACTTTTCCTGTAAAATGTAAATATTGACTTGTAACGATCCATCTACATACGCTACAAGTCTGCAGATACTTGTGAGATACAAGTGTAGACGACTACACTGTTATTTCGAGAAACACAATCACTAGTAATACTAGTCACATTCACTTGTGATACTAGTTCGTAGACTTGTAGCTAGTATTTTACAACTGTAACAGACGGTTTCACCAACGCTGGTTAAAAATTAACAATCCGTTAAGCGCATTTAACGTCTGATTAAGAGAAATTACTGTTTCTTCAACATCGGTTAACGCTAACGATCTCTTAAAGCTCCCGTTAACTTTAATCATCCGTATTTCTGTGATTAATTATTTAACAGTACGATAGTGATGTTACTCAGAAGTTAGAAAAGAGAAAAGAAAGCGAAAGAAAGTAAAACATATAATTACGTGATAATAGAATGAATATATATTTATGCACAGTACAGTTCAAAAAGTTTTATCATCGAAAAACATATTTTAGGTAAATAAATTATTAAAATTAATGTCATTTCTTGGTGTGCGTTCTATCTGTTGTTGGCTTCGTGGAGTAATTCGTTAGGGCGTGTTGTTCTGAAACAGTTTATATTTTAGTTGCTCTGGTTCGAACCCTGGCCAGGAAACAGATAGTTTTTCCTTTCACTTAACGTAAAAGGAACTTGAATATGATAGTTATTAAATAATATTTTGCTTTTTAAATGCTTTTTATACATTAAAGTTGAATTCAATCTATTTGCGAATTTTGTGAAATTAACGTGACCAAGCGTTCCATATTTTCCTGAACAGTCACGAAATTTAACACTTTGTATCGTCTTTTAGGGTTTATCCCGGATTTCACCAAATATGCTCAGAAAATCTAAACGAATGAAAGGAGGGAATAATTGTATTAAAAATTACAATGTTTTGCTCTAAAATCACTGTTAATTATACTCTAGAACCAAGATGGTAGGGCTTACTTAATCGTTAGTATGCAAATTATATATTACTTTTTAAAAGTAAAATAACTTACAGTAAATTCGGGTTCCAGAAAGTACTTTGTTTCAGGATGCCCAATATGACTTTCCGATTCGGTGTCCCGGATTGGAATGCGGAAAATCTGAAAACTTGATGTGAAATGTAGATACAGAAAAGAAAAACACACAGGTAACATGTCCCTGTGGTCCAGTGACTCAGGCCCATAGGCAGGGTTTCCTTCTCAGGGGTGGGGATTCCGCTAGGATGTTCAGTTTGAGGGGGGTTGTTAAAGTCAAAATTGGGAGGGTGTAAGTGAAATTTTGCACGGTTTCTGTCGATTTTTGACAGAATTTTTTAACGTTGGTGGGCGTTCTCGAGGATCTGGGGGTGAAACCCCCAAAGGAAGAGGGTCTGGCGGAATCACTGCTCAGGGTGCATATTAAGAATGTTTGGTCACCCGCTCATATTTGTACTGGGTTTCGTCGGGATAGTAATTTTTATTGAGTCGTTAGGTTTTCAGAAAGTTTCATAGGCAATAATGATAGTTTCTAATAATTATATTTTGGGATTTATCTTTAGACAGGAACACAGTATCCTTTAAGCGAAATTTTGTTCAAGTCAAAATAACTAACCAAAAGGGCAACATTAGATTCTGTTTGAAATTCGAAACGCTTCTTCTTTAGACAAGGCATTGAAATGTATAATATACTATAGTTCATTGGCTGGAACAAGCATGTGACATTTCTTTTGCTTTCGAAGCTGATTCGTGTTTTCATATATGAAATTTTAATATGGAGCGAAAGCAAAATTTCCTTATCTTTGAAGTCGTAATGCTGCTGAAATATTTAAGAAGTTGATGAAAACCAAATACGAACAACATGTCCATATATGAAAAAGTGAGGAAGACGCTATAGGATCTCTCCCCCCCCCCCCCCCCCCGGGTAAATTCTCTTCGCTTCATGAAAATCATTTGTGTGTGTTTATTCTCATTACGATCGGTGCTCTGCCCAAAAGCAGGTTCTGATGCGAAGGTCTGGGCAAAGTGAACCGAGGGTGGTTTTCAATTGCCTTCCATTGGATTCAGATAAGGTCCTAAGAATAGAACCTACAGTTTAATGTTGACTCCGAACCACTTGTATCACCAGCAAGAATTGAACTAGTGATCGGGGGGATGCTGGAGGGGCTCGCGGGACACCCTTATTAAATAGATAGATTTCTTCCGAAACTTTTGTTCAATAGTGATAACTCTTCTGTTCAGAAATTTTTTTAAAATTATTTGAAGCAAACTCCTGCCCAGGATGCCTTAATTATATCTTTACCAACCACTCACTCACAGGAACTGTGTAAAGTATGAAGTTAAATATCTGGAGACCCCCCCGCCACCAACGCTTCCTACTACCTGGCTTTTTGTACCTTGTGATCCTTTTGTATTTCGTATGAAACTTGCCAAATGGAAATACTGATTAAAAGCATATTGCTAGGTGTTTATGTCGATGTTCTCACGGGATCTGGTTGCATGTATGTTTACTACTCTGTTTCACTATTTACATTTCATATATTACAAAGTAGGTTGAATCCAGTTTTAATGTACCATAGTAAAAAGAGCGTAAAAGAGCTTCCCGCACTTAGGAGATGGATAAAAGATTCATCTCTGCTTTACTATAATTTATTATGATAATATTTTATTAGCATTCTATTGGAGATCATTTGAGTACATCAAATCAATTTACACACGCCTTGAACACACACACACAGGCAAACATAATCGCCAGCGATTTGTTACTTGATTGCAGACTGCACAATTCATTTGTTGCCAATACTCTTTTTCATCCTGCCAATCAAAATTCGTTTAGCCTATGAGAAATTTAAAAATCAAGTACTTTTTAACTTAACCATTCGTTTGTAAACGGATAGTTAAATTCGCCACGTTAGCGTTGGAGAAATGAAAAAAAAATATCGACTGATTAAAAACAACGCACTGTTAGTTATCAGATGGTTAAGGTATAGTTAATCGACGTTGGAGAAACTGGCCCTAAGTTTGAGAAACAGGACCTTGTGAAGCGAATTGATATTATTAGCGTAGATACTAGTAATATTATTCCAAAAGTTTTGAGAAACCGGCCACTGAAAATTGTATTTCTGGAGATTTAGCTTTAGCTAAAGAGGCTAGTCCAATAGAACGATGTTAGACTTTTGAGTACTGAAAGTGGATAACAGAGGTTGGAACCCTGTTCACACCAAAGATCTTTTTATAAGGCAGAATTGAACATTCAAATTGATACTTCTGTTCGTAAACGTCGAATACTAATGAATGTGGAAACAGCGAGCCGAATTCCCTTTGGTAGGAACGTCCTTGTAGAAAAAGAAGAATACTACGATTAACGAATATTGGTTGGAAGATGCAACCTGTGTGTTAACAGTGTAAATACGAAGAAATCATTGAACTGAAGTTTCCAATTTTCTTGTACTTCCTTAAAACAGAACAACTGTAACATGTGTTGCGTAGAATTTTAGAAGTGAAATGTGTGGTGCAGTGGATCCTTCTTGACCTTTGAACTGTACGGCCTGGGTTCGATCCCCAGTCAGTGCCGTGTTTTTTCGACTAAAATGATAGCTTCAACTATTTGCAGAACTTAATCAGAGATTCTTCTTGGTCTGGAGGGAGAACAAGCATCACTAGCTAGAATCAGAAAGTAAACCGTGTGTTTGCGTTTGTTCTTTAGGATAATAATAAATCAATCTAGTTTCAATGTTTAACTGATCTTTCTCTATCCTTGTCTTTCCTTCCATGACTTCGTCAATTCCTTTCTCTTTCTTTCTTACTCATTCCTACTCCTACACACGCTCAGTCATTATGTGAGTGTCTGTGTTTATTCTATCTCTGCGGATTATTATAAACATTAGTTTATTCGTCTCGTGAAGAAAATGGCCCGGTACTACCTCAGTCAGGGTAGATGACCGTACCAAAACCTTTCGATTGCTAAGCGAACGCTATAACAACTGAGCTACGGCCACTCGACCCATCTCGGTCTCCATGTGGATCCATCTACACGCCATTAACAAGAAGTATGCCGATTAACAGAGCGACAATTTATATATTATACTCGTTGAGTTTGCATCTTATTTATAGCTTTTAGGCACCTATAGATCACTCCGGGATAAGGTTTTGTGAAATGCGGTAGGGAGTCGGTCATATCCTAAATTGAAGGTACCATCCCGGTACATGCCTGGTGTGGCAGAGGAAAACACTGAGAAAACCTAAGTCAGGACAGTCAGCCGCTGGTACCGAAACGAGGACCTCCCGAATATGAAACCAACACCCTCCAAAGTTAGGTATGATGGCAGTTTGGAACAAAACATACTCATATCTACATTTATTACACGCATGCGCACACACAAATATTTGTCTGGAAAGAGAAAGATCTTAATTTATCTCAAATATTCTCCATTGATGCTCAAAGATTCATTCTTTTATTTGTATCTGTTGAATTATATATATATATATATATATATATATATAT
>JAGDQP010052614.1:0-13746 GCA_022664845.1 Lepisma saccharinum | reverse complement strand
TGTAGGCTTTTTGGGTGAAATTTTCTTTAAAATTCTGCTCAAGATATACAGGGTGTCCAAATATTATCTACAACTTCTGTCTGTTATAATTATTCAGTGACACAAGTGTACTCATTTGACAGACAAACTTATCAAAATTTCAGTTCAAAGTTTCATTCGTCCGTACCGTCGCATTTGGGGCTTGAATCTCATTAACTCCTTGAATGAGACATTCTTATACAGGTGAACTGGTCGTGGAGGTACAATTCTTTGGCCTACTTGATCTCCCGACATCACACCCTGTGATTTATTTCCTTAGAGATTTGTCAAAGATCTTGTGTACAATATACTGGTAGCAGACATGAACGATTTGAAAAGCAAAAATTAGAGCTGCTATTTAACGAACTAATCTGGAAAAGCTGTACTTAGGTCAGGTGCATGACTGTTTTACGAATCGATCCCAGGGATCCCAGTGTCGGAGAGATGGGTTCGATCCCAGTGATCGACTATCCTGACTGAGGTTTTTCCTTAGTCATACAAGCAAATGCCGGAATGGCACCTTCAACATAGGCCCTGGCCGACACCTTTCCCCTCCCCTATCCCGGTCTGTGCCTTGGATGCCTAAAGGTCATAAAATAAAATTCAAATTAAGCTGAATATTCACATTCCGCCATATCAATTCAATTTAATGTATTCATTTTATAACAAAGATATTAAAATGTAATTTACAGATTATCAATTGTTGTAATTTTCTATATTTTAATATCTAATAAATATACATTGATTTTAAAGAAAAAGTTCCATAAATGTATGGTTGGAAGTTATACTGATATGCCTTGAAACATTTGCCTTTACACATATATATATATATATATATATATATATATATATTATTATTTATTTATAGAATTTAATAACTAATATTTTATGTTTGAATTTACTTTCAACAGCAAATACAATAAAAACGTGAAACTATCCTGCCATCGCTCGAACTTCAGATAAACTATAAACCGACTTTCATCTCTGAGATATTCTAGAACTTCAGACGTATCTCATTGGTTCTGGAAAATTCCATAATTTTCCATAAGAACTAATACGAAACTATTGTTTTCCATAACTAACAAATTTTACAATTTGTGTGGATTTTTTTTAATTAATTTTAAGAAAGAAATTACTTAACATAAATTTTTAAATGCCTATTTTTTTACTCCACTATCGAGCGACATGATTTTTTTTCCGCCAGACTTTTGCAGATCTGTGGGTCTAAAAAGGTTGAAATTCACTGTGATATGCCACAGGATGGCGCTATCTCCGCCTGGAAAATTCCGCATAGTACAGCCGCACGGCTGCGAACTTGTGTGGTGTGATTTTTGCGGCAGAGGGAGTGACTCTTTCCTGAGGGGTGCAACTTTATACTTTTAGAATTTGAGTTATCTTTAGAATTGACAAAAGATTTGAGGTTTCCACGAAGGACTCTATGGTTAGAAGGTTTAAAAGTAATAATTATTCCTGTTAAACAATACATTTTTTATATCGGAAATTTTGCAGGTTCAGCTACATGTCTACTTTCGGTGGGCACAATCAGCTTAGGTAATCACTGGATTAAGTAATGGTTTTCATAAGTGGAAAAGACAAATAAAACAAGTAAGGGTTTTTATAAGAGGAATGGACATATAAAACAAGTAACAGCTGCCGTAATGTTTACACGTCCATTACAGCTATTTATCCGTTTCAGGTAATGAACATTAAACACTGAGTTAATCATACTAATTAGAATAAGCATGTATAAGCATACCAATTTAGTGATATATAATACACTTCCTCGCTTGTAGATCCAACATGTGTAGCAGTTGGATATAACTTTGTTTGTAGACTAATTTGTCATTCTGGATTCTGAGAGTCCGTTGCTACGTCATTAGTTATCCATGGTTACCAGATTCCTAATTGTCTTCATATAAGTTATACCTTATTAATACTCTAAAACGTATAGTAATAATACAAACAAAATTGTTGGTATCTCATTGCAGTAAAACACCTTATCTATAAAACATATTTATTTGGTGAGAAGTTAATTTTAACAGATGTAACGCTAATTAGTGTTAACAATCATGTAATGTCTTATAGCTACACTATGATTGAGGGGAAATGGGCATGAATTTCCAAGTTCAAATTAGTTGAAGAATTTGGCAACACTGGCGGAAGACACGTAGGTCCTCTAATAGCGTAGCTGACAATAAGCAAACTTATAATCCTGCTCAGTGTGTCTATCTGTCCTTGCTCAACAAAAAAATCTCACAAAAAATAAGGTGTAGAGAGGTGATTGAGGTGTTGTTGGAAATGGTTTGACTAGACTAGCTTAGAAACGCTAGAACTGTCTTGATTACAGCAGCGATTTAGTGTTGCCAAACCTTCTTTTAAAATTCAAATTGGTTTCACTCCGCTAAACCTATCCACACCAAAAAATTGGCATAAAGATTAAGAATATTGTGCAAGTTTTAGCATGTTTGAAGTAAAGTTTCACGCAGACACGTTGGTCTTCAAGATATTGCATTTTTGTGTGATTACAAATTAGGCGAACGGTAGGTGAATATGCTTACTTCAAGGGAAGTTTGTCCGCTATTAGCGTTGGCAGCGTGACGTAGGAGTGAGTGTATTAGAAATGCCGGCCGCTAGTTGCCGTCACTAGCCGGAGCGCGTTTTATTCACCAGTTGGCGCGCCAATCAAGATATTCGGTCAGTAATTAAACACACCTCGCATGTAATGAAAATTATATTTGAGTGATTTTTTCCCCGAATGTTTGTTCAAACTACGAAAAGATAAATAGAGATCCTTCATCTCTCTCTCTCGCAGTTTCTTTGTCTACACTCGCAAGGACTTCCTAATTAAATAGATTTTGTATCCAGCTGATCTCTCTCTTCAAAGACTTGTTGCTTTAATGTTAATTTCGAAGATATATTCACCATAACATCTTACGAATATAACATGAAAATCACTTGTAATATATAGCTGACTTCTCCGTTGGTTTGTTTAACGTTCGCAGTTTGAGCGAAAGAGCGTGATAATCCTACAGGTCATCATCATCACCAGCAGGGCTTCTCAACGTAGATTATTCTCCTGACATGTTAAATAATCCAGATAGCGACAGCGGCAAGCTACAGGGTACTTTTAATTAAAACAGAAAAGAAAGAAGCTTGAGTTTGGAATTTTTCGCTTACAACATAGAAAATAGTTCCCGAAACATTATCACTGAAAAGTCTTTATTAATCATTAAAAAAGTACGCGGTGGGAAAGAGGTTTTATAATGGCTTATATGAAATCCTTTGACACCAGAGGTTGTACCAGAATTTTCAGTTTAGGGGGGAAATAAAGCCAAAATGAGGGAGGTGCAGTTTGCAGAGTTTATATAGATTTTAATCGTGTTTTGTTCCTAAAAGTTGGGGTATACCCTCGAGAATTCTGGTATGATTACATCCACATTGGAGGGGGATTCTGGCAGAATCCCTGCTTGGCAACGAATTCTTAAGTTTAATTAAAGTTGATCTTCAAAATACTGAAAGTAAAAGCATACCATGATGTTGCGGAAACGTGATTCTTCGTTCTAGTATTAACAGGAAGTCTAGTACCTGAACGGACGTATTCACCTTTTGTAATGTCTACGGTATACCTACCTTACTCTACGTCATTATGTCAAGCTTGGCTGAGATCAGTTCAATCGTTCCGTCGTCATTATCTAACATATGTTTAAATAATTAGTACTGTTGCCATGGAAACAGTCAAACTTCACAAAATATTTCTTACTGCTTTGCATAAGTTTTTGTTCCCTCTAACCTGCTTAGAAAAACCGCAATCTACCAATTCACCAATAAAATGTTCCGAGTCAGTCTTTTCTTCTTTTCAAAAAATGCACGGCCCGTGGTGGTTCAGTGGTAGCAGGCTCACCTCTTATGCGTGGAGTCCCGACTCGTGCCATGTGGACTTTGTGGTGGACATCATCATTCCTTTGGCCTGAAAATTCTCACAGGTATAAAAATTCCTTCCCTGTTACCAGCTCTGAGAAACTTTTAAGTTTGAACTTTGAGGCGATCATGTTTACAGGGTTTTCCATTAACTGAATACTCATCTAATTATTTAATACGTCGCCTATTCGTATGTCGTTTCTATGGTAACTGAACAGAACTTTCAAGAAACACACCCACTAATAGAATTACATCCCCAACATTTTCTTCAACAACTTGCTGCCGAAATTAATTCAACTGGAAACTACAAGATGGCGCTGTTAGTAGTATATAAAAAACCAAGTATTTGAAGGCAAAAACTGTTTTTCCTTTATTATTAGGCTAAGCACAAAATGTGAAACTTATTTTGTTTTCACTTTGATTTATATTTGAGTAACCAAAGTTGACGAAGCCAGGAAGTGATTGGTCAATAAATCCAATTCACACGAAAATTTGATAGAGATTCTGGTATAAGTTGCGATGGTTATTTGGTGAGAGTACAAGATTCAGAACTCAAACCTAGCCTGTCTATGGTATGTTAGCGTACTCCCGAGGACTCTGTATAGCAAACGTACAGAAGAGATTAGTGCGTGTACAGCCATTACAGGATTGACGACATTTCTCGGTGTCGGAGGGTGCGAGATAGTCTGAGATTTTTTGTAACAGTCATTGCACAAAGGCTGTTCATCACCATCATCATTCACTGCACTAATTCTATTATTACATCTGTTTTTCACCATGTCGAAACCTAACTCTAAGGAGTCTACACATCGCCTGCCACAACTCGTAACAAAAACATCATCAATAGCTACTCCAAAAATGACCACTGTAGGTGTCACTAGCAAACACTCACGTAGCTCCGACCAACTGTCTACTAGCTCAAGATCTAGGTCTCCAATTCAAAACTCTCACTCTCCGCCAGCTAAGAAAACACATCGTCTTAGTGATTCAGCATCGGATTCTGATCCAATGAACATCTCCATAGACCATGAAGAAAACTTACAAACAACTCCAGAAACGCAGTTCTATTCATTTCTGCTTACTAAATACGATACAAAATTTCAAGCACCGAAGTGCCTTCTTCAACAATTACTGAAATACGTACAAAGAGACAAGATCAGTGAAATAATTCCTACTAAGAATGGCATCATAATCAAATCACCCGAGCCAAACCTAGCAAAACTCATTCGCAACAAGTACAGCTTTGAAATTTTTGGGACGCAAGCACAGCTCACAGCACTCAACTCACCATCAATAAAACAGCAACCACCGCCTAGAAAAGCACCTATGTTATCAGTTGTAATCCGAGGAGTTTCACCAGACACAACAGACAATGAAGTACAGTCAGAGCTAATCACCGAAGGTCACGTCATCAAGAAATGCATCCGGATAATAACGAAGATTGGCACACCCAGCTACATGGTCCGAATTCTCACTACCGATCAACTCACAATAGATAACCTTCTCAGAAATGGTGCATTCATCTATAAACGAAGATACCGTGTTGAACCTTCCAGATCACCAGCACCGATGCCACTTCGCTGTGAGAAATGCCAAATTTACGGAGACCATACAGCCAATGAATGTAAAGTTCAACCGATTTGTGGCTACTGCTCTGAACCTCACCTAACCAAATCATGCACCAACCTTCAAAATCCGCCGAAATGCAACACATGCGAAGAACAACACCCAACATATTCATTTAAATGCAAAGGCAAACCGCAACCAAACGCAGAAAACAACATGCCGGTAGTACCACTCCGCATACCAGAATCAAACACAGACAAGATCAACGACTCGTCTCTTCCAGTGCCTACTACAGAGCAAATCATACAATTCATCACTATAACTCTACAGAATCTATATCCTTTCAATAAAGAAACAATCCTATTCAAAATCCAGCAGGCAGCACAACAAATTTTCAAAGTTAAGCCACAAGCTACATATTCAGGCCACCATGTCTTCTTCTCATTTTCACCTTTCACCTAAACAGCTTTGCTTCGTCATCCATCCTCAATCACATCACTCACTCACCTAACATGTTCATAATTGCACTGTACTCATAAGTGTTATATGTTGGGCTCACCTGTTGACATTACCATCTAGAGAAGCCCCTAGATGAGAAGAACAATCAATCATGCGTCAAATTGTTATTCAAAGTGTTATGACGTGTATCGCACTTCATACCCATACACCATATCATAATCATCAGATCCGATAACCATGGTTATAAGCACAATGCTTATGACGTCCTGATGAGAAAATTTATGAATATCAAGGATCAATAAAGAGTTAACTGAAACCTCTTAGCCCATCTAACCAGCTCATCCTTGCCTTACAATCCTTAAATAACACTTCCCTAAAGCGAGGGCGTAACCCTTGGGAGGGGCTAGTCACACCGGTGACTAGCAAGACGCGAACAAAAAAAAAATGGTGAGAGTATAGTAAGAGCATGATAGTCCGAAATATTGGACATGTTACTTTAATAATTTTACCAAGTTCGATTTTATAACTGATTTTGGTTAACCGTGCATACCGTATCAAAAAAAGGTTTAAAACAAAAGTGTTAGGAATTAAATAAAGAACAATTTTGGTTATTTGGAGAAATTGTCTAAACATAACAGTTTTCAAGTTATTGCGACACGAAGTTGATTTTTTGTATGCGTTCTGCTTGATAGAATTTGGAAAATCGCCCGTTGCTTCTAAACCGTTCACCGTACCGAAAAATGTTTCTAATAAAAATTGTTCCTTATTATGTCTGGAACATGTTTGGTCTCTTTACAAAATTGTCTAAATATAACAGTTTTCTAGTTATTGATGAAAGAAACTATATCTTCCTTTTTCTCTTGATATTACATGTCAGAGCTCTTCATATTGTTGAATATTAACCTGTGGTTTTATTTATTATTATTATTTCATGTATTAATCCTTTATTGACTATCTAAGAAAACATTGTTGGAGGCAGAGCTGAAACCGGGTCTCTTTTGTTGACCTGGTCTGACCCGAACATAGGTGACCCGGTCTGAAACTTGATCCGACTGACCTGGTGACTCGTTTCAGGTCTGGTTGAAAGTGGTAAAATCGATGTTATGATCAGAATTGAATGGTAATAAACTATCCTGATGTGTGGCATTAAAATAGTTACTATTGGTGTAAGTTCTGTCCCGAATATGGGACCAAAAGGGTCCACTGAAGTTCTGGACGTCACTCTATTTCACATTTGCGTCCTCTGTACAGAAGGAAGACATAACTTTTCATTTCCCTCATTAGAATTTTGAGGTATCTGAATATGTTCCGTTCAAAGAAAACGTATTTATTATAGTTGTCTCTTCGCATATAGGTCTTTAACTGGCATATAAAACCTTTTATGACGAAACTCCCGTTATCACATACCTTGAAACTGTGACTGAGACGAATATTCAGGCAGCACGATCTACAATATTTGTAGAAACCAGTTCATATTTGTTCTTGATCATATTAAAAAAATCAACCAGCATTAAAATTTGATGGAGGGCATGACTGCTTTCAGTACGTAACGTATTTCTATGCTACCATTACATCTGCACCATGAAAAGCAATTTTGTCACCTCCAAAGTCTATATTATCTATAGCAGATATTGGCTTACACTTCCCTTGACCAAATGTGGTACAAGAAAACCTTCGTCCATTACTTGCAAGTTGAGCTGTTGTCCTTTTCGCACTAGTATAAAACGTTGACAGATTCAAGCACGAAAGGTTTCTTTGATATGACATCAGTGTCCTTCCCTTCCTACAATGATCAGTGTCATTGATTCCTTCTTGCAAGTCCTTTCTCTAACGCATTATATCTTCCGTTTGATCTTCTTTCTTACACGGAAGGTTTCTTTCACATCCCATTTTTGAGGTAAGGCATATAATTATTCACCGAATCGCTTTCTCCTTTTACTAGTTTCAATGACTGATATTCTAAGTGAGCGACGACCTTTCTCTCAATTATTGCTTCTCAGCTTGTAGAACGGTGGTAATATAAAGCTGTACAACACCCTAAGAAGTTAACAGATTTTGAATACGTTCGGCCGCTTTTTTTTTTTAATTCCGACCAATTTATTTCGATTTGAAAAAAAAATATTCTTTAATGTTATTAAGGGAGTGTTCACTAAAACTTGACGTCATGCCTTTTTAAACATCGGAAACAAATCGAAACTTTTCTGAGATAAACTTGTGAAATAATGCTATAAAAAGTACCTTCCCTGAACGGGGCGCGCCTCCTCTCTGGGTCCGCCACTGGGTTGAAATAGTTTAGTTTCTTCGGTTCTGATTTGTTTTCATTAGCTCTTACAGTATTCAACATCGACAATGATCAACACAAATGCAATAGTGACTATTAAGGTTTTCATTGTTGCCACTAACAATGAATCGTCTGATTTTGATATTCAATGTAACCTACATACCAGCGGCAAAATAGTCCTATTCAAACAAGCCTAAAAAAAAGAGACACACCACTCAAAATTCAGTTCAAAAACAGAGGTTAAAAAATTAAGTACCGCTGATGTTTTGACAAGTAGTAACGTCAGGTGAAACAGGACAACAGCTTCTTGCAACAATAACTGGAAAACGGTTATATTTAGACAATTTTGTAAAGAGACCAAACATGTTCCAGACATAATATGGAACAATTTTTATTTGAAACATTTTTTCGGTACGGTGAACGCTTTAGGAGCAACGGGCGATTTTCTCAAATTCTATCAAGCAGAAAATATACGAAAAATCAACTTCCTGCCGCAATGACTTGAAAACGGTTATGTTTAGACAATTTCTTCAAATAACCAAAAATTATTTCTTATTTAATTCCTAACATTGTCTTTTATATTTGAATCAATAAAAGCTATCGTTTAAAATGAAACATTTATAGTGATTCTGAAATGACTGGAAGGAAGGAAGGAAAAATAGGACTTTTTGTTGAATGAAGTTTCGGGCGTGAGCCCATGCCTTCACTATGAATTGTTCTGACGAGATTGAAGAAACGTAATTGAAATGTAACAGAGTGCAACTGTCGCAACTCTGAGAAGTATAGGTAATGCCGAAAACGATGAATGAAAACTGGTTGTCATGACGACTGAGAAGAAACAAGAAGTACGCCTATTGCCTGGAACTTGAATCGCTTATGATGACTTTATAGAAGGAATCTGTGTTGTAATGACGAAACTGATTATTTCTGCATGGCTGAAAAAAGGTGTTGTAGAATTTCAATAGCAATTGGAAGTTTATCTATTAGGTTATCAGCAGAGTTGAAACGAATTAAATCCTGGTTAAGTGTATCCATTAAATCAGACGAGAAAAGATCCTTGAAGAACTGGAAGAAATCTTTCAGTGAATCACAAATATTGGAAGAAGCTGGAGAAGCAGTTTGTCCGGATGCTGGAGGGACCCCCAGAATTGACTTCCTGGTAGAATCTGCACTTTTTGTTGAAATTTTTGTGACATCAGGTGGGCTGGACTTCTGGCCGGCTTGGCGCTTAAGTATGAATTTCTGTAAAGTGGGGCACCCACGATAATTGGCGGGATGAGGGCCACCACAATGCACACAGATGGCCGCATCTTCTCTCGTTTTCTTTTGGCAGTCGGCTGTTAAATGTTTCTCAGCACACTTGAGACATCGTGGCAGGTTGAAGCACGAATTTTGAACGTGTCCAAAGCGTTGACATTTGTGGCATTGGATTAAAGTAGGTCCTCGATACTGCTCGACTTGAATGACATGATGAAGAAGATATTTCATCTGCTTGATGTCGGATGGAAGCTGCTCTTTGTTGAGAGTGACCAAAAAGAGTGGATATGAAATTTTCTTGCCTGACGCTTTATCAGTACCATGCAGTTGACTGACTGAAATAACAGAGAAGCCCTGGGAAGTTAGATCAGCAGCAATATCCTCAACCGGGGTGTCCATAGGTAGTTTGCGCAAGACCACTTTGAGTGGACGATCATTTCTTTTGTTTTCTACTGCGAATTGAAGTTTCTGCTGTAGACAGTAAGCTTGTATCTTGTCAAAATCTGCTTTACACTTAGTTTGAAATTTGATAAATTCTCCGGTATGGTAGATGACAGGACGTGAAGTACAAATGGCTGCCAAACTCTTACAAAAAGGATAGCGATTTGTAATGTCATAGATAAAAATTGCAGGTATCTTTGGTGCTTTTGAAGATCTATTTGAATTGGATTTTATTTGATCGTCCTGTGAAGAGACGTCAGACTTTTCTGGATTTAAAACTTCAAATGAATTGTCAGTGACAACTGGTGTAGGATTAACTGGAGTAGTGACTGGGTGGGCAATGCCCCCTATAAATCCGCCCATGATCTCAGGATAGATAGAGGATTATCCATACCTTGGAATTATCACGGTTTATGCGTGACTAGAGAGCCTTACATTAATCCACATTGGTCAAATCTAAACGCTTTTAGGATCTGGATGACGAATGAAATGCAACCATAGAATCTAAAACTCCCTATGGTGAGCCAGTAATATCATTTTTATCTCATTGTTAGTTGAACTTTCTTCCGAAATAATTTCCCTTCCTGCTTATAAAAGAAATTTTTATCCATTTTCTTCTAACAATAGGCTAGGCCTATTGGAAGACAGAATAAAAATGCAGAATTTGTAAGTTAATTCGCTATTAAAACGTATTGTACAGCTGACCCTAAATATCACACAGAAAGGGACTAAAACTGATACCTCGCGAAGAAGAAATACTTAAATGCAAATATAAAATAATGCACCCATATGTTTCACAGCATAACTTAACCTAGCCTAACTGTGGCTTGTTAATGTACTACCGAGGACCCTGAGTAGTATACGCACAGGCGAAAAAAGTACATATACGACCGCATTGGGCCTGACGGCATCTTTACAGTGTCGGAGGGTATAAGTTAGTGTGAGAAGCAGTCATTGCACAAAGACTGATCATCTCCTCATCTGTACATATCACTAACTATCAGTCCTCGTACATCTGTAGTCAGGCAACATCACATCACTAATTGACCAGCTTCTTCGAAAAACTTAGGGCTCAGGCCCTACAGCATTGACATGTCCGATCCTCACCATCAACAACAACAGCAACTAGGACAACATCGTAATCTTCCACAAACTGTTCCAGGACCACCACCGTACTCAACTTTAGGACGAACACATAAACAGCAACGCAGCCTAGAAGACATCTCGTACAATCGCCCACGATCACGTTCACCGGCTACCAGATCAGAACGCGCTACAACCGGATCTCCTCCAACTAAGAAAAGCCATACAGTCAGTGGCTCCGAATCCGATAATGATCGAACAATGGACTTCACTAACCATCAAGATTTTCCTGAATTGACAGCAGCTAGAAAACCACCATCATATTCGTTCCTTCTGACCAACTTTGATACTAAATATCAAAATACCAAAATCCCTCTCCAACAGTTCATTAAATACGTGAATCGTGACACAATCATACGACTCATACCAACCAGGAATGGCATCATTGTACAATCAACCGACTCAAATTTAGCTAACAAAATCCGAGATAAGCACAGTTTTGAAATCTTTGGAAAAACAGCATCCATGACACGTTTAGAAAACAAACCTACAAGGCTACCTCCACCACCTCGTAAGTCACCCACACTCTCAGTTGTCATCCGCGGTGCCGAACCTTTCCTAACCGATGAAGAAGTAGAAAGTGAACTTAAACTCGAGGGACATAATATCATCAAATGCATCCGTATCAAGAACAAGCAGGGAGGGCCGACATACATGATCCGAGTATTAACAGATAGACAGGATACCATTGACGACCTACTTTCTAATGGAGCGTACATATATAAGAAGCGCTACCGCGTGGAGCCGTCGCATACACCTGCACCGTTACCAGTTAGATGTGAAAAATGCCAAACATATAACCATCACCATACAGCCAACTGTAGTAACGAAACCAAATGTGGATTTTGCACCGGACCACATAGCACTAAATCCTGTCCAAATCTTCAAAAACCACCAAAGTGTACCACATGTGGAGATGCTCACCCCACATTTAGCTATAAATGTAAAGCACGGCCACCTGCTGAACCAGATAAACCTGAACTTATTGTACCAATTCGACCACCAGATACACAAAATCCTACCAACGCTCCAGTTACATCAGTTTTCCAATCAATCACAATAGATCAACTTCTTGCATTCCTCACCATAACGCTACAAAACATTCATCCATTCCAACGTAAACATATTCTCCAACAGATTCAATACGCTGCCAAAACTATACTCCATGTTAATTTCACAGCAACCTACTCCGGACCATATGCACATTTTCATGCCTATGCTCTCGAAACAGAAGTCTAAACACTCACAGAACAACCATCCACGCATGTTCCATATTATGGCTTTAATATTTCTATTTCTGAACATTCGATCATTACCAGCCCATAAACCTCTATTCGAACAACTCCTACTTGAAGAAAAAGTCAACACGTTCATTCTTAATGAAACGCATCTCAAACCAAAACAACCATGCAAAATCGCACGCTACCATACACTTCGACAAGATAGTAAAATTCCAACAATGCGTGCAAATGGTGGCGTAGCAATAGGTTTTACATCTCATGTCGCCTATAGAGAACATATCACAAATCTTCCAAATCTTCCTGAGTTCCTAATCACTACCCTATACTTCAAACAATTATATATCACCATCGCTACGATCTATATACGACCAGGCCATCCTATACCTATGTCTTTCTTCACATACATCGACAATAACTTCCGTACATATATTATTATGGCCGATATCAATATACATAGTAGATCAGCCAGAGAGAAAGCAGACTTCAACAACTTCATTCAGCAACAAACCTTTGGAACGATCCATCAACTTCCAAAGCCAACCAGACCAATATCTAATACTACTCCTGACATTGTAATTACATCTGCTAACATCTCCATCCATTGCACTCTAAATGTTCTTGATCCATTAGGAAGCGATCATGTGCCGATTAAACTCACATTACAACACCAACATCAGCCGCAAACCTCCAACATAGTTCTCCGTCCAACACTACGCTTCGATAAAGCAGACTGGAATGGATATCGCACTACCATAAATACCAAACTCGCAAACGTTCCACCTCCCACCACCGAAGAAGAACTTTATTCCACCTTGAACATACTTACCACAACATTACAAACAGCATCTGATCAGCACATTCCTACCAGTAATATCCATCCTTACCAACCTAAACTGCCACCACAATACTTACCATTAATATGCCGCTCCCGATCTTTCTATAGAGACTATCAACGTACCAGAAACCCAGAATCACTTCGCCTTCACCGACAATTGCAACGTACAATCCACAATTACATAAAAGCTTACAAACTAAGACAATGGGTAAAAACTTGTAACCACCTCGCGGATATCTCACACCCCACAAAGTATTGGAAACGATTTAACGCACTCACTGGCAAATATAGCAAAACCACATACCCATTAATGCATAATAACGAAGCGCTCCACTCAGACACTGAAAAAGCCGACACCTTTGCCGACTATCTTCAAGACATATTTACACCTACTATTCCCTTCAACCCATTTCGCCTTCATCCAGCAGAAAGACTCAATACATCCTCTCCACTCCTACAACCTAATCCAAACCACCCTCTCCCAGAACACCCGCTTACTGCACCAATCACTGTGGACGACATTACTACCACCATCGCACGCAAACGCACTACTGCACCTGGGATCGACCGCATAACATACCGCCATC
>JAGDQP010052613.1:0-13746 GCA_022664845.1 Lepisma saccharinum | reverse complement strand
TTGTCAGCCAATTTATGTGGAATTTCTGACAAACTACAAGCATCATCGTTCAATTGTAGGTCGGGGTTGTCCACATTTTGAGTGAAAATGTCAATCCAGTTTAATTCTGTCGGACAGTGGCGTAGCGTGAAGCTATATTCTCCTAAAAAGGTAAAGGCCCTAGCCAGTTTACCATATGTATCTTTCGCTCTCTTAGCTTTACTAAAGGCCACATTATCCGTAAATAATTCAAAATGAATTCCTAAAAGAATATACCGGAATGTTTTGCAGGTGTATACAACTGAGAGTATCTCACGTTCGCAAGTGTCACGTTTCTTCTCAGTTTCTGAACACCTCCAAGTACAGAATCCTAATGGCTTCCATTGCTTGGTAATGGTGTCCTGCTGAAACACCCCTCCCCCGCTACCGAATCTTCACTTCCCTCACAATAAACTCGAATCGGGACCTTAGAGTTGTAGTGCGCCATTGCCAAAGAGTTTACTAATAATTTCTTTAGGGCTAAAAAACTTTCATGATGAGATGGCAACCATGTTTATCGTTTTCCATTTTTTTTTAGTGCTAAAAGAGGAGAAAGTAATGCGGAAAAATTTGCAATATGGCTTTCGGCAAAATTAAATAGTATGTGTATTTACAGAGTAATTTCACGTCTTTTGGTGGCTTAAATTGTCTACAGCTGAGCGAATCTTTTTGGAGATCTTGATACTTTGCTGGCTAATTTCAAAACGAAATAGGGTCGATCGAGGAATTGAAATTTTCGCTTTAGGTATAGATAAACGAATTTCAGGTTCTGATTTTTTGAAACAATTGTTTGAGTGTCTCAAACACTTTTAAGAAGGCATTCCCACTTAAGGTCAAATCAGCAGCGTAAAGGCTAAAAATTTCTGAATTCGTAAGTCTGTTCATAACTATGCTGAGCGATGCTGAACACGAGAGAAACCCCATTGGATTTCAAGTCAAAATGTAATTTCCTAGTGGTGAAATTTTTCAATCAAGATATTTCTGGGATTCTTCATCAACATCAATAGAATAGAATGCGGAATTGACATCAAATTTCACCATGTATCTGACGTTCCTTAATTTGAATAATACGGACTACACGCTAACTTGTATGACTGCTTATATATGTATATATAAATTTAAATTCCGCATCTCGGCACAGATTCTATAAAGTCCTGTGGTTTTTAACAATCACGACTCTGGATCAATAATCAATCTTGGCGGTCGTAGCACACCAGCCACAATCAAATCTTCCATCTGGACCTTTATCTCAGCCAAAATGTTAATGGGTACCTCCCTGGAAGTGTGAGCCGGATCAAAAGGTATCTAGCCGGGGCCATCAGCCCGCGAAAATTTTAGTTTGAAAACGGCCAAAACGCTCGACGGTCAAGAAGGGCAACATTTAACATGGCTAAATTTCGTACCAATGCACAACTTTTCATAACTACTCGAACCCCAAAATATGGAAACTGATATAATATTATTCTTTGTTTTGCAAAAAACAAAAACAAAAAAACCAATTGGGCTCTTTAGGGGACTAGGGGCCAGGTTAAATATTGTTTTAGGACGGCCATATTTGGCATGGCTTTATTTGGTACCAATGCACAACTTTTCATGACAATTCGAACCCCAATACCTGAAAAAAATCGGCCCACCCTAGTGCTTAATAAAGAAAATGTTGATATAGGGCCCAAACAAAGTTTTATTTCTTTTAAACGAATTTGTTTGGCATCAGTGAAGAAAAGATACGATGTTACTCAGAAGGAGACCGTAAACATTGTCATGCCGAAACCTACCCACAAATTTTTCGTACTTGTCGATTACACCAAAATAACCCTCCACACAAAATTTGAGGTGCCAATTCAATGCAAGTGGACCAAAAAATAGTCAAAAACCGGAAAATTTTGCTGCCATAAAATAAATCAGGTTTGCCACACTGGGACAGAGTATTTCGTAGACAGAAACGACCACGCTTACTACGTGAAGAATACAGAAACGAGTCTCAGAAGAATGTTTGGGACGAGAAATACTCTGTAGTGCTTCTAATTTTGTATTCTCTACTTTTGCGCTAAATTCTTGAAATGCACTTTTTTTGTTACTTTCCTTCTCTAAAATCACATTGGGAATTTTTTGACTGACCTAACTCCAAATTCAAGGAGTTTGGATTTAAAAAACGAAGAAAAGTACATAGCAAAAAATAGCTGTATTAATTCAACACAATGCGGTGTCCTGCGTGACTACCTCTTTTGTGTACGCACGGTGTTGATTTCGGTACTGGGAGAAAAAAAGTTAAGGTTTCAGTTCGATTTGAACATGGGATGCTCAGTTAGAAGTCAAGCGTCATACCGACTTCGCTAAAGAGTACTAGACTGAAACAATATAGAGGATAAAAAATGTTGCTGAACCCCAAACACACACAAAGTTACTCTCACGACTTATGCCATGATTTAATCACATTCCCATTGGTCAATTTGGGTTCATAATCCCCATTTATTGAGAATATGTTCCATTTCTATGAAAGCAAGCGCAGCATTTGGCATGTTGTTACGATAAGAAAGCAGTAATGCTGCTCGAGTGTTTGGCTGTCGCCATCTTGCTTGCTTTCATAGAAATAAAATATTCTCAATTAATGGGAATTCTGGTTTTCAATTGACAAATAGGAAGTGATTAAACCATGGGATAAGTCGTGCAAGTAACTTAGTTTGTTTTGGGGGTTCAGCAACATATATTTGATCGCATACACTGTTAAATGTATAGTGTAGTCGTTTAATTAAAATGTTGTTCACTAAATATCATTTGCATCTAGTGCGTTTTCTGTCTGACGATTTAGCCAAGCCGGTAAGACGCTCGACTTCTAACTGAGCAACCCATGTTCATATGTCACTGTAACCGTACTTTTCTTCTCACAGTACCGAAATCAACACCGTGTGTTGTGTTGATTTAACAAACAAATGTTGTAGTCACGCTGGGACACCATATTGTGTTGAATTAACACAGCTATTTTTAGCAGTGTATTATCTTTCATGTAGTGGTGAAAAGGTAGTCAGATTTATTGTTGCAGCAACATTCATATGAACTGATGCAAATAATTCTAGATTGCATGGGCGGTCCCAGAGATAGGGGTGGGAATTTCTACGACTAGCAAGGTGATTGAGGCGTCGTTGGAAAGATCTCAGCAAGGCGAGTTTAAACCCGTACCGTTCATCCTGGTAACAGCGGCGGATCCCGAGTATTTCAAGGAGACACTACATATAATAACGCCTTAAATTCTGAAATTATACTAATTCTGCATGAAACTGAATTTCTGGGTCGTGCAATTCCCAGGCCCCTATCATACGCCCCTGATTCAAATGTATCTTGATATGTAATGTTCCGTAACCACTAGTTGGTTCAACCTTCAATAATTGCATAAAAATAAGTTTCGATAGTTATGAACTACTCTAAAACAGTGATTCCGCCAGACTCTAACACGTGGTCAAGGCGTCGGGAAGTGGCGCCCCCATCGCCCAGTCAGTTTTACTGGCTGCAATCAGCCCTGTTAGCTGCTAACATTGTTGCTGCCTATGGGAAGTTCAACAGCAGGGCCAGAGTGCTTCTCTGTTGAGGATTTGTACTTCCCACTAGCGTAGAGGATTGTCGACCTCATCGCAGGTCTAGGGACCGCAACATGATGAAACCATCACATAGCCCGAGCAGCAGACCATCGCTGCTCATAAACGGCGTAGGGAATTGGCGACCCCATCGTCCAGCCGGCTTATGCTGGTTGCAATCAGCCACAAGCGGCGTAGGGAATTGGCGACCCCATCGTCCAGCCGGCTTTGCTGGCTGCAATCAGCCCTCGCAGCTAAACATCTACGCTGCTTGAAATGAGGCCCAGCAGAGAGGATTTCATTTACTTTCACCTCATTTTCATTCACAGATGATTCATTATTTTATCCCCCCTTGTGCTTCGACTTACACCTCCACGCAATATGAACGGATGTGTTATTGATGTACTTGCATTGACGCTGGCCCCTGGGACCCGAGGAAAAGGGGCGGAACCATTGGATAGCGCCTAGTTCTTAGCAGCAGATTCTAGGATGGTCTAGCTCGTTGAAGCTGGGAAGTGTGCCATTGGGGACCTCTTCGGACCTTTGGTCTCGCCAACGTTGGGGGGAGTGGGTGTCCTAAGTATCTATCAGTCGGGAGTGCAAGTGATTTCGACGCCAAGTCATTGGACTTCGCCTCGATTTCCTGCTTGCTGACAAGGGTGATGAGGGTAGTACTCGGCAGCCTCGTTGGCTCCTAAGAACGAAGACGGAGAAGTGTGGACATTTACGGCTAACATTAATCATGGCTCTACCACATCCTAATAAGTCGCCTTCGCAGATAGAAAGAAAGAGACAGAACGAAGAGAAAGTCACCGATGTTAGTAAGAAGGCGCATACAGCTAATAAATCAACCAGTGACAAAGATGAGAAAATTGCAGTAGAGGAACAAACAAGTATCGTACCGACTATCACACGATATCTTGTGATTAAAGTAAAGAGTGAAACCGACAATCCAGGTGGTTTGAAGGGGGTTATCACCTTCCATTATACAAAAGCAACTTAATTACGTTGCAGGTGAACTTAAGCATGTTAAAAAGCTTCGCAACGGCACCTTGCTCGTGGAGACATCCAATAATAAACAGTCAACTAATCTCTTAAAACTGAAAACCCTAGGACCATTCGAAGTTCAAGTTGAACCACACCATAAACTGAACTTTTGTCAGGGCGTAATATCTTGTTTGGACAAGCAAGATGTCAATGACGAAGAGATTAAGAATGAATTTGCAAGCCAAGGTGTAGTCAACGTTAGGCGCATTAAAACTCGAAAGAGTGGCGAACTGCAACCTACGAGCTCGCTAATTTTGACGTTTGCCATGCCACAGTTTCCTAAGGACGTGAAGGCAGCTTTCTACTGCTTGCCTGTCTGTCCATATATATCCAGTCCGCTCCGCTGTTTTAAATGTCAGCACTATGGACACACCAGCACGTCGTGTAATGCGACCTCTGCTGTATGTGCAATTTGCGGAACCAGTAGCCATTTTGCGGATCCTTGTAAGTCACTGAAACCTCAGTGTGTTAATTGCAAGGGTGAGCACACGGCCTGGTCGCGTGACTGTCCTATTTTTCAGGAGGAAAAACGAATTCGAGAGCTGATGGTATTAGAGAAAATATCCGCTGGTGATGCTAAACGTCGATTAAGAGAGTCTCAGCGCACCCTTCCCTCTGGTGCGTTTTCACATGTTGTAGCCAGGATACCAGTTAAAACTGTCTCGGTTGGTACCCAGACAGTTAATGTCTCAACACAAACAGAGTCTGATGTCCATGTAGATCCTCCGAAGCCTCCCGAAGGATCAGAGACTTCTCGCAATATGCCGACACAGAGTCAGGGACAAGAGACACCTGTGCAGAGTTCTAGAACTCCACGGATTAAGACTACTTTTAGTCCTTATATAGTCTCCAAATTAGCCCGAACTTCGCCTCTCTCTACAAGCATTAAGACTTTGACGAACGTTTTGGCTGCTCAATTAGCCCAGGAAGAGTCTGCACATACTATAGATGAACCAAGTTCATCTTTGGCTTCAGACATGATTGAGGACCACCTGATGACATGATTTTCATCTCGTGGGAAGGAAAGGGAAACGTAGGTATAAACCTAAACTAAAACGGTAATATTTTTACTTGTTTTTGCAGAGAGTTTTATGATTTCCGTTTATTTTATATGATTATTTTCCTTAGCTGTTAAGTTTTGTTTTATCTTGTGAAGGCCCATTTACAGACTTCCTTGTTATACTGGCCATTTACACTAGTAGGCTGATTGTGAAGACCTTTTACATCTTCATCTTTTATATTTTTTTATTATTTTAATTAACAGCTAAATTTTGACGACCAAGATAAGGGGTTTCCCCAGTATCGGGAGGGGCGTAAGCCATAGTGCTGTTACCGCCCATAAAATTCATTTTATCTTATCTAACACGTGGTGGGTGTTACCTCCAAATTCTCGACATCCCCCAGCATTAAAAATTTGGCGGTAAAAAGTCGATATAAAAAAACGAGCAAACTCTACTTACACTCTCCCAATTTTGACTTTACACCCCGCAAACTGAAAATTCAGGCGGAATTCCTGCCCTAACATGTCCTAGCAACCCCATGAGCAAATTTGACGACGGCCGGGCGCGATTTGCTCATGAGGAATAGTCTATCACTCTTATTCGCACATGATTTACGCACCTGGAAATTTGGCTACACGTAAGTTAATCTAAAATTGTGATTTTATATTACAGTTGGGAATAAAGAACTCCAAGTTATAGACGGTTATTTAAGAACTGCTATTTGAAGTATTTGTTTTAACATATATTTGTACATAACAGCTACTGTTATAACTGTTACAGAAGATAGCACTAACGACAACCGTACTTCACCTGGCACCCGGCCAGTGTAGCCAACTAGATTTATATTATAGCAGTAACATTTTCCAATTATTAACAATTATTTTTTGCCTAGTTGCACTTCGAATTGGCACTTCAAATTTTGTGTGGAGTGTTATTTTGGTGTATTCTACTCGTACAAAAAATTTGAGGGTAGGTTTCGGCATGACAATGTTGACGGTCTCCTTGTGAGAAGACGAACACGGGTCGACTAGTTGGCAGCTCGACGCCTTACCTACTAGCTCACAAGGCTTGTTAGCTCAAGTTGAATTCTTCATATGGAAAAACTGTTTGAATTTAAAATTTCTAACTTTATAACTACAAAGAAATACAATATTATTTTACTATAAAGCCTACTGTACGTTTATTAGCAATAATCAATATCGCATTAAAGCGTATCCTCGTATGCTACGTCAATTTCCAGGGTAACAAATATGTTCAAAAACTCAGTATCGGTTTTGTTTACTAAGGTCTTCTTTGTTCTATTAAACAAACTAACTTCTTTGCATTAAACAAACTAAATTTGTTTCAAACTTGTTTATTTCTGTTACTCTTCCGTTTGTGCCAAGTACATGAAATATTCCGAAATAAGCATGATTTTAACCACAACGAAATACTACAGAATTGTTAACTGGTGCTCTAAATTCTGTAACTGACAAGCAATAAAATTCCATTTTGTAATGTTAATGTAACTATTAAAATTTCAAGCTTGGTTACAAGGAAACAGGTAATCAGGAAGTATGGTGCCGTAGCGATATAGGTAGCGTGTCAGACTCCACATACTTCGATTCTATTCCTGATCGGCGGTTATATTTTTGTTTTTTAGTGCTTGCATTCATTTAAGCAAACTTTTGTTGAGAGAAAACAAAGTTTTGATTGGATGCTGTTCTAACAAATTTTTTGGTAACCACAAACAGTTTTTTTTTTTCGTACCAAAGCTTCTTGATAGAATATAAAATTAATGTTCAATTTAGCCTTTGTTTTTATAAATTAACTTACTGGATATGACTTTCATATATATATATATATATATACAACACAGAAAAAAATGTGTATTTACAAAGTAACAAACAACTGACAAACATGCAGAGGCAAGTAATACTCAATTTCGACAACTCTACATAATGGCCGACAACCTGTACTGAACCTTCTGTACTTAAAAACTGAAGAACATACTGCATGTAGGAAAACGAGCTACAGCTTACAAAGATTTCCTTTACCAGGGTAAGACTCAACAAGTAAAGAAATAGAAAGAGAAAAAGAAAGAAATGTTGGAATGTCTCATAGAAATAATAAATGCTTTTATGACTATACTATTAAAAATATAAATAATAAAATATTCCTTATACTTAAACTCTGAATGGTGAAAATCGGGATAATCAGCCTCCCGACGAAAATTGCATCGGAACGCGGGACAATGGGCTGAAAAAGGGGATGATCCCGACAGAATCGGGACGGGTGGCAACCCTGGACCGCACCATATTTTAGGAAGTGAAATGGAAGAACCACTCTCACTAAAGTGAAAAGTGAAACGGCTTCAATGAAATTTTCATTAGCATGCCGTTGCACAGTTTCTCATAAACTTAATCCTTTATTCTGTTTGAATGGCATTCAGTAGTTTCAACTTCTGTAAAAATCTGCATTTCAGGTTATTAATTGGTCAGTATGTAGAGTAAATTAACACAGTCAAAACGATATCTGAAAATGGTGTCGTTTTGTTCTGGATGAAGAAACGTTTCCTGAAAACGAATGTCTTGTAAACTATTCCAAAATAAGATTCAAATACGTCCTTTGTGCATTGTTCCCAACATTTTGCAAGATTAAAATTTCCACTCAAGTAAAAGAAGCAAAATGGAAACGTTGCTTCTTATCTTTCCTGATATATTTCATTACGCTATTTCTTCCTGGAACCCAAATTTCCTTCTGCAACTGTCACCCTCTCATCGGTATTTCCCATTTTCCTTCTAATTCAATTAACTTACATCTCTCCATCTACATTCACTGTTACATCGCCAGCCATATATAACGAAAATTACGCACCACACAATGCGCAGATGTAAGTAAAAAGAATGTAAAATGATTGAATGAATAAAGCTTACTTTGCACGAAACAGTTTTTAGATACATTTTTTTGTGCACCAAATAAGTACAAATTTCTTTCATCCTGTAAATTGACCGTCATATCGTTTTCTGCACAAAAGCTTGTCTGTAGTGTTACAGTAGAAACGAAAAACTGATAGGCTGCTAAAGTTCCTCCTTTAATGGAACATATTTCAGCGGTATATGTTATGTATGGTTATACAAAAGAACATGCCAAAATTAATGTTCTGCACAATGATGATAATAAATTTTTAATACATTTTTCGAGTCGAAAAATGTTTATAATGCATTATTATTTTTATAACTTATTATTTACAAACACTTATTATTAATTATTGCAAAAATACCTTATAACAAGAGCCTACAGAAAACCATTATACACTTTAAAATATCTTACGACTATATAAGTGATCTCTTAAAAAAAAATGCAAATGACAAAATTTTATTGTCAACAACAATGTTCACACTCAATGTAATAATGAACAAAAAACCTGACGTTTTCTAAAACACTATTGCAAAGATCTTTATGACCTGAAACTTTTTATAACAGTATTAATTATACGAAAGGTTCTTCAAAATCTTCGCATAAGAGTTCCTGAACAATGTCTGCGCTTTCACTACTTAGTGCTTCTCCATAGAATGCTCCATCGTCATAACTGAGATCTAGAAATTTTAACAGCCTGTTTATGTCTACTCTCTTCTCATGACTTACACGGATTACCCTGGGAAATGTCGAAGCATTTCTAAGGCTAGGGACGTTTCTAAGGTTACTCTTCAGAACAGTTAGGAGTTTAACAATAAACAACAAAGATTTAGTAACAAGCAAAGATTACACTTTCAATGTATTCAAAGAATGCCGACGTGACTTATGGGAAGTTTGGAACTAATATTTATAATGATTTACTTGGACTTTGAAAAAAAAAAAAACACGTTACTTTCACCTTTTAATTTCAACGTGATTTATGCTAGTTTTAAACGTTAATATAATCAGGCATATGCACCTTGACCTAACATGACAAAATAACATAAAAACAGAAAATCGTTAAAAAAAAATGACTTAAGTAATGTTTTGTATTTACGCTCTTTATATATTCTGAAGACGTTACCAACAGGGTTGCAGTGCTTAGAAGAAAATGTTTAAAAGTAACGTTTTAAACACGTTCTAAACAATTGCTTTTGTTTTGAACAAAATAATTAAAATGTTCATATAAAATGCTGAAATGCTGAACATGTTATAAACATTCGTTTCCCAGAGACACGTTTAAAATTAATTCCGTGAAAACTACTTTATTTTTACACGCTTTGAAAAGTTTCCATTCTAGCGAACAAAAGTATTTTCCAGAATAAATCGCACATAGAACGGGCGAAACGTTTTCCTTTTACTTTTGTAATGTCACGCAGGAATTGTTGAAGTTTTGTTTAGAGTTACTTTAGGGTATCAGAAAATGAATGAAAAAATTAGAAGAAAATCCATCTAGTAGGGTGTCGCCTCGGTGATAACTACGTTTTTGGAAGTTGCAGCAAATGAGAAAGAGAACATACTATATACATAATGTTATATACAATAATAAACTATATATACATACATACAAGATCGGCTCAGGCTACAATTTCACTACACTAAAATATATACACACCGGAAAAAGCTTCCAAACACACTACGCTAACTATTGATAAGAAGTTTTACATAATCAAGGGATATCAAAACAAAATAAGAAAAAGAAACTTGTAAAGGTTTTTTTTTAGAAGGGCGCCCGTTTAACAACTATCGGCGCGACGCAACGTAATAGCGTCTGCCCGGGGTTCGAACCGAAATACTCCGGGACGGCACAACTAAAGACGCGAGGTTCGAACATTTACGTCCGTCCTTATCTAATGCTAAAGTGCCACTCGCCACTGTCCATCTGCTACTGACTCCACGACGCTGGGTTCCTACACAGGAATGTCGAAATGTCCATTTGTTTTTTGTCTAAACTGTAACATGTCCACTTGATTTCCTATTTCACCCTGCCGGAGGTTCAGAGAGCTTGGTGGAAGTTGGGAAACACAGGAAACCAACATTCCAAAAATAGCGAATATTATTATGGCGTCATTTAGATCTGCCATAATATACATAAAATAACAATATTTGGTACAAAGCACATTAAGGTCAAAAGCACTAAACTATTCACATGGAAAAGGTTAAAATTGTACCAGGAATAGTTTTCAGACATACCAGGATGGTCCTTTATTCCAGTCAGTTCCTGATCAATAATTCAAAAGTTATTTTTAACAATTTTCCTGACAATTTACTTCGCTGCAAAATTGTTTTCGGACATAAATGTTATATTAAAGATACTTTTCACTTAAGCACTATAAAGTATTTATTTAATTTGTATTTTATTTACAAGAGTAAAAAAAATTCCAAGTAATGGAAAGAGTCCTTACGCTTCCATTATCCTTTCCATTTAATTGCTGCCTTTCCTTTTCGGAGATGGCGAAAATATCGTATTATTTATATATTTAATAGTCTCTCTGGTGCAGCTCATACAACGAAATAAGGAATGCGTGAGATAAGCTATTGCCAACTAGAAATTGAATCAAAGTACTGCATATGTAAAGAACATGAGCCAAAGTTGCTTTCAACAGATCAATTGGTTGGCCTCTGCTCGTATTTAATTATCCTACTTTTCTTCGCATATCAACATTAACAATCAAGGAATTCTTCATGAGGTAGTTTAAGAATTTATGTATATTGTCGTATTCAAATAAGGCTCATTTTGTTCCACACTGAACAATCATTAAGTGTCTGGCTAAAAGTAGGTTAAGGTCGCGATCTTCCAAAGCTTGTTGTATGTAACAAGGGTGAAAAGGGATTCAGAGTATTCTCTGTACAGGAATTCAGAGTTGTTCTTTGTATCTTATATTAAATAATTTAGCAGGGTTTTACTGCACATAATATTCCGGTTTATTTTCTCTATTGTATGAATACAATGTGTGTGTTTGTCTGCCTCTGTGTGTATGTGTACAGCACGTAACGTAAAACGTTCAGGAGGTGCAATAAACATGTCAGGTAATAGATTTCTATCACAATTAAGGACGACGCCATTTCTCTCCCTACAGAGCGGGAAAGTAGGCGAAAACAACTACATTTACCTCACCTCGAAACCCCTCCATGTAAAGATAATAAAGGGGATGAAGAAAAACAAGAATGAATTAAAATGGTCCAATAGGTCAGATATAAAATTGATTTACGATCTCCATTGATAAGCATCAATTAAGCATTCTGTGGATGCATTTTCCTAAGTCTTAAACACGATTGGAAAAATATTAGATCTCAGCACTTAAAACATCATTTAAAATTCCGTTGCTGTAAATCTACCCACACGCCCCAGTATATGGTACTTTTGTGTCTGCAGGCTGTACTACGAAAAGGCATCATGTGCTTCCTTCATCTTCGTTCTATCTTCCAATCGATTAAATATAACAGACTCTCAAAAGTAGGTAACACATTTTCTACTATGTGAGAAATAATCTGTATTTCCTCCTTGTGACTATACCAAGCTTTGTTGTTGTTGTTCTACAGATGTTTTGTTGTTGTCGTTGCTGTTACTATACACGTTAACAGTACAGAGAGAGATAATGCTATAGGAAACTATTATTTAATATTAACAACCAGCACCATATTGGATAATGAAGTATTTTTACAGTATTATTTTTTACCTTTCGGAGAAAAAATACCAAGATTATACCAACAATTGAGGACATTGCCGGAAGACGGGCACATAGGCCTATGTGCCCTTTTTCTTGCAATCGCTTTAAACGATCCGCCATTCTTTTATACATGTCCTGCCAATTTCAATTCAATATGTTTATTCGTTTGCTTGGTAGAAAGAAATGTGTAGAAAAGTATTCGCAAGTGAAAAGTCTTGCTTTCGGACCCTGCTGGCGGACAAAACCTCAACTCGACAATGACCAAGTTTTGTTCACGGTTCAGCAATATGTTTTTCGTAGAACTTCTTTAAATTCTTTCTGTCAGAGGCCAATCATTTACCCAGTGCGACAGAAAGATTGGTCTAGTCAGATCACACATAAAAATAAGTGAATTAGCCCGTCACCCGAAAAAATATATTCTTTTCGATTCAGAGTGAATGGTAAAAATTAGTGTCATAGCTAGAACGGTGTTTAAAATGTTTTTTGGGTGGCCATTTTGATTCCAACATGGTGATTTTTTTTTCAATATGTTATAATATTTTCCTAAACTACTCTTGATGATACACTTTTATGCCAAATTTCGTATCTCTAGCTGAAACGGCGTTGAAAATTAATTTTTGGAGCCCGCCATTTTGGACCCAAGATGGCGTCTTTGGAGACATTTTGTAATATTTCTTAATTTACTGGTGATGATGTAGTGTCATACCAAATTTCGTTTTTCTAGCTCCAGCCGTTTAGGCTGTGGCAGCATGAAATCTTTGATTGCCGGAAAAAGGGCACATAACATGCATACACAATTTTCACTATATTTTCACGCAAACTTTGAATTCTATGAGGTTACTTAACAGTTCTCAAATCTGATTCTATGCGCTTTATACTGGTGTTAACGACATAAATATTCTTTCACAAACTTCTTGGTAATATTCAACTTAAATCTTTACCAGCTATTTACCAAAAATGCGTTTTTGCGCTATGTGCCCTTCTTCCGACAATGTCCTCAATTTTAGGTATTGACTATTGTATTTGTTGTAAAATGAAGTAATTTGGTAGACTTAAAATATAGTTATTGTTAGTAAGACTTGGATGTTTTCAGTTCTCGTCGGTGTTGTGTGGTGATATAACCAGAATTATGAAATATTCAAAATGATAAAATTTGGCACACTGATTGAGAGTGCGTTGTTTTTAAACTTTTTCTAAGTAAATAAGTTTTATAAAAGATACATGATCATATGGTTTACTGGTAGGACACTTATAAGGGAATAGCTTGATATGTTCAAGCATTTGTTAGCAATATATGTAATGTGCCCAGTTAGCAGCAGGAGGTTGTCTTATAGGAATTAAAGCCACATGAATGTTTTGGGTAAGATACATCTTCCTAACCTAGTTGATTATTGTTTACCTGCAAGAAGTTAAATTTTGTTGATTAAATGTTACGTTCCTGGATTATATATATCATAGGACTATCAGAAGTGTGGAGGAAGAATGAAGAACAGTTGGAACTAC
>JAGDQP010052612.1:0-13746 GCA_022664845.1 Lepisma saccharinum | reverse complement strand
AATGTAGAGATACTCCAAATTAAACACTTGAATTTATTCCGAATCGTATCTTCCATATCAGCAAGCTGCGCGGTAGAAGTTTTAAGTAGACATAGAACAATGTAGGCAGTGACTTTTTCCTGCTACTTTGAGTCGTGCATTGCCTTACTGCCGAAATGACGGAACCTGAAGTGCCAAAACGCAGTGCAAAATATGTATTTTTTTTTCTCGAGAAATTACTAATCTGAAGTGTTCCTTTATTGTTTGTCTCTTGTGTTCCTCAGCTGTTCCTGACATGAATTAAGAAATTTTGGACTAGAGTTGGCATAACTCATCCGTATATTCACCCAGTTTCCGAACATATTCAAATCCAAATCCAGCTCACAAGCAACAGTCTATAGAAGAAAAGCACATACTTTATGAGGCCCTTCATCAGTGCCTTTAATCTCTGTAATCTTTTCTGTGTGTTTGCAGAATATTCGGTCCGTATTGGCGTCACTAGAAGTCCCACGGCTCTTCGGTCTTCGTTCGGAAGCTACCGTCAGAGAAACTGGCATGTGGTCGTGCTACAGTTGAAGCTGATTGATTCATCGAATGGGCCTTGAACAAGATTTCGACATCCAATCACTCATAACTTTCCTTTAGAAAGTATTGATTGGTTGCTGCATCTGATCAGCTTGCCGAAAAATTGAAAACAGAATGTAGCAACTTGTTTGAATTTTCCCACAGATGCTGAAGATGATGGTGTTTAACTGTTGACAAAAATGCCGATTTTTATCCTATCTGCTTCCTTTTACTTCTGGCAGAAGGAGTTCCTTTGCTGCATTTGGATTCCATATCTCTAAATCAAACGAATAAAACAATTATTTACAATTCCCAACCTAGAAATAATACAAGTGTTGGAAAACCACCGTTGATCATTTACAAATGTATGTGTAAAAAAAGAGCAAATTTGAACAAAACTTGCTTGGAAGTCTTAAACGTATGACTACTGAACTTATCTATGAAGAAGTTAACATGACAGAATGACGAAGAAACTTTATAGGTCTATGAGAACATACAAAGCGCATTTAATCTACACGATATTACCTCCTTCTCAGATTATGTATGATTTCAAATCTACGTCCATGTCACCGCCAATGCTGTTCATATTTGTGTAGATGATGTTGCAAGGAACAAAAATGGCTCCCTACAAGGAATGACTTCGTAGTTTTAAGTCAATGCCCAAACCAAACTGAATTTGCAAGCGCCTCATGCACTGGGGATGAAATTTTCTTTTTTACTCCAGATAGTTTTATATAAACAGCAAACCTTTTGCTTTCAAATAGAAGTTTCGAGATTTTGGCTAGGTCTGCAGGGTGTCTGGACCCCTGTCTGGTAATGGGTGAATCTCGCTCTTTTTCGCAAAACAACCAAAACTTTTATTTCACATTGTTAAATTTAAAGCTCATCGACAAAAATAAAATGTAAAACCATTGTCCTCTTCCCCCACACCACTGCAGTTATCATGGGCCCACCACTGCAGGTTTCTATGTAAATCTTTTCTTTCTCTTTTTTGTTGTCTTGAATATACTTTCTTTGTTTTGGATGGATGAAGATTCATCTTGAAAGAGATTGCTCTTTTATCCCATTATTCTAGAGACCTCTCCAGATAATTCTTAATAATGAGGGCCTATGCAACTTTCAAGAAATCTTATACCTATAATATAGCAAATAATATTTACATTTATAAACAAAAATTCATGTTAATGTTAATCTTGAAATTCATTTTATTTTATGCATTTTAGTGATATAGTTTTTTTTGCATTTTACGAATTATAACCTAAAGATATTAATAGGCTTACTTATAGAATATATAGTTCAAAATTACAAAAGTACTTTATTTTTAAATAGCTTGTTTATTAATAAGTATAGTACAGCCTCCTTGTGAATTCTTTTCTCAAAGTGATAACCAATTTCAAACTCTGTAGTGACAATTTTTCTCACTAGTTATAAGCGCTATATGAGAAATAATTATCCTTTTATTGTATTATTATGTTAATTTAAAAAAAAAATTAAGGCTCTTTTACAATGGAAATACTCGTGGAGTGAAACCGGATACTACCCGGTTCTGTCTCACGTGGCGCGTCCGGTTTCACTCCTACACGAAAAGATTACGAAAAAGCGTGCTGTTGCCTAACTAATAAAAGTTCCAGACACAATCATGAAATACACAACACACAGTAATATTTACCTATTCAGTCGCTGCAGCAGCGCTTCTGTAAGAATTTGGACAATGCAGAAAAAATAGACGAAAACTCAGGCATACACAACATCAGACGCCGAAGCTATACGAATGCCTGCAACAAGCCGACGTAATGGACGCTCCTCCTTCCTTACTAGTTGAACTTATTTCAGTTGTCACTAACCAAGCGAAATACAAGGTACCCGGTATCACTCGATCACCCCTTCCCCCTAGAAACGCCTTAAATCGACTTAATTCATTCTTTCAGCGATTTCATTAATTGCAGGAAAACGTCCATCTACGCACTAAATCAAAAAAGCGGGAATTTTTTACTTTTTTTAAATGAGCAAGTGACTTTATCAAAAAATATTGAATTTAAATCGAGAAGAGTGTTTTTGAACTAATGCTTTTTAGATGGGTTCCGTTGCTTACGGGTATAATTTATTCTTCACACTTCAAAGGGCTATAACAGGGATAAATTTTGGCTAACGTTCCACCTGTTACATGCACATCCAGTGTGAAGTGTTTTCCTGCAAGTGAGCACCAAAACGGGGAAGAACTGCAGCCAGCCCAGCCGATGTAGCAGTGGTAGTAGGATGGAGGCCCAGAGATGGCACTGCGTTCCAGCCAACTGTTAGTAGTGAGATTATTGTGTGTGATGTATTTTAGAACTGAAAGATATTTAATGGACGGTGATACCAAAATATGTGTAAACTGTTGCTAATAAGAGAAATAGTTTGTGTGAGTGTTATAGATAAAATGAATTGTATGGGCGGTAACAGCACTATGGCTTACGCCCTTCCCGTGTTATAGTAGATATATTCCTTTGAAAGTGTATGTCTTGTAGAAGTTCATTAATCGCCACCATGTAGTTGTCACAGCAGAACCGAACTAACTGGGGAGGAAACAACTGGGGAGCTAGAAGATTAGGTCAAGAGCTCTCTCTTTTTCATTCATAAAAACATTTTTAACATTCTACTGCGGTGTTTTCAAGTTCAAAGAACAAAAAATGTATCTGAATTTGGAAATTTTATCTTAGAAAGATTATATTGCCCTAAAAAATATCTAGATTAGAAAGAGTAGAAATTTCTAATCTTTTCTCGGATGAAAATCCGATCTAAAAGAGTGGTCCCTCTTTCCGCACTCGTAAGATAAAATATTCTGCTCTTGTAAATTTAATGTATACAGTATCTCGGAAAACTTCCAAATTTGGAGGGAAACTATTATTTTGTTTCAGCAACAGCAAATCCACTTGATGTGTCTTCAATATGATACCTTCGCAATAGTTTCACTACAGTACTTGAAGCTGTCACAAACATCCCTCTACAGTCTGTTCACTAATACTAAAGTTTCTCAAAGTTTGATTCTTATTGAACTTTCCTGAAATTTTTGCACTGCGATTCTGTAACAAACTTATAAATTCCCGAATTTAAAATTGAAAGTACTGCCCGTTCAAATTCCGAAATAGTTATTTTAGGTACGTACAACACAGCTATTTGAATGGACAAATTTGCAAAGAAAAACATACAAGCAAGAGTAAGTTCTTCATTTGCAACGATGTGTCCGTTGACTTCTGAACAATGAGCTTAGACCATTGTTTTCATCATTGAGAATAAAAACACACATACAAACAATCAAGCTTTCAAGTAGACTTTTTTAATACTTAATATGTACTAATACTACGCTTTCAATTTTGACTTGCTAGTTGCTTGAATCGTGCGTAATCAAATCATCTTTGTTCTATTAATTTGGTTAATATTTAATTGAATCTCCCGCGTTTTCTGTAAGAATACGATGAATGAATTAAATACGAGAGGATTTGAGTGATACTAATGATCAATTCAGAATAATGAACTGACTTTTCTCTAGACTTACAAGCATTTACCACAACGTAGAACTGTGCTGATTAAAATGATGGCGCTCAACGTGGACTCCAGAGTCCGACGAAACCATCCAAAATAGACGAAGTGCACTCGCGTTTCATCAAAACCCAAGAGATTTTAAACATAAAAATGTTGAAAGAATTCCAAAACGTATCCCAAACCACATACTTCCAGATTCCGGGTGCTTGCTTTCAACAGAATCTCTTACAGTGATCCTGGATAATTTCGAAATGTGCACGCTGTCCAACATTGCCAGGAAAGTCTATAGAGATATTTCACATGAATTTCAAAATTATTTAACTTTTATGTAATTTCTTCCTTGTTCAAGAATATTATGTAGGACCTTATTAGATTATGTAATGTTTTCGCAAAAACTGTTGTATTTTCCTTATGCATTTCTGTCCTCCCCATTATCCAGCTTTATACTTGCGAACTTTCTATGACAATCCTTATGTAATCGTTCCTTTACGAGATATAATTCTGATTTGAAAAATGTACCACAAGTAGCACAATACTCTTTACAGTGTCAGGGGAAAAGTTAATCAGTAAGTGACTTATTTCGATGAAAACGTAAGTAGGTATGACCTCTCTGCTTCAGGCATGTAATCCAGACAAATTTCGGAGGAAGTAAGGCGCGCCTAAAATTACATTATTTTTTTCACATACTGTAAATAGGGATTTGGTGGTCCTTCCCATGAATACATACCGGCTCCTCTTCCTGCCCCATATAATGTGAAAAACATTTGCCTTATGATAAATGTAGTTGTACACTATATGGTTGCATTTAATACATCGAGGAATTAAAGGTATACTCTTACACTCGGTTATACTTCAGCATGGAATTCTCTAGACTGAAAAAAGAAACGCGACCACTCTACTGTATTCTACGTGGATAACTTGGTTACGACAATAGACTATCACACAGAAGGACTGCGATAAGTCGTTTAATTTTCTAAGTTATCAAAATCGCTGAGTGTAAGACACTAACTTACAAAAGAATCTAACATACGTTATAGTACCAATTTTCCGTCATTCTTACTTTGACAAATTAAGAAATGTGCACATAGTGTATAAAGAATTGATAAAATAGTGATCGAGGAAAAATAACAGTGCTCAGAAAATGATCGTAAGTATTTTCTACCGTACGCATTCTAAGCATTTTTTAGCACAGTATTTTATATTATCGGGTAGTTTTATTCATCATTTTGACAGTTTCTTATCCTCTCTATACACTTTCTGCACTTATTAACAGATTAAATCGGTGAAAGTAGTGTTTAAAACTGATGTTCTCCCTTTCAGTGAAGATGTGATGCGTTAAGCACATTAATTCTCCTCATAAGTCAATTTTAGTGATGAAGTATGACAAGATGGTTTGATGTATTTTGACGAGATCGTTTACCTGAAACTTTGTAATAAGATGAAAAAGAAATTTTTCTTTGGTGATTATAACACCCTTGTCATTATTATCTTAATTGCATTGTAATTTCTTTGCGTGGTAACAAAAAGATAATCATTACATTACCCTCCCCCCACGCACATAAACACCCATCGAAAAATTCGCATGTGGAAGAAACTAGCTATCATTACATCTACTATGTACTGTGTGTGTGTTTCGACTTTCTACTTTTTTTCTTCCTTTTTGTGAACTGAATTACAGCTTCATTTCAATGTAATAAACGAGCAGCAAGCTTTGCATTTGTGGAGCTTGTTTGTTAACTTTAACTGCACGCAAACTGACTGTAAAATAGCCACTAATGTGAAACGTGTATGACCACTTACAAAGATTAGCTAGATTTACGATTTTGTTGGCTGTCTTTTGCAAAAGAAATGAAGAAATGTAGAGGAATAAAGGCAGTGCTCCATGACGTTTCTTTTTTTACAAAGTAAAAATCCATGTTCATATTTGAAGTTTACATACATGTTTGCATATTCGTGAAACTCGAAAATATAATGAAACTCATGCAAATACGTTATAAAAGCTATCCCTGGCAACAAAGTAAAAATATGAAGTAATTTATACCATGATTGAAGTCATCTTTGGGATAAGTTATAGTGACTAGATCCCTACAACAAATAGGCCTACTATTGTATTACTTAGACAATCATTTCTTTGGCTTATGGATTGCAAGAATCCTGGTTACAAAGTAAAGAATGCGTTTAGGCATCCTCAAACACTTACGTACATGAGAAAAATTAGTGAGATGCTAAATTTAAGAACTTAGTTCATCTGAAGTAACTGAAATTTTAAAACCTCTTCATATTGATCACGAAACAACTAATTGAAAAACAACAGGAAACCTTCTTTAGGAATTTTGTATCCTTCCAACAATCGCGCTACTGTTTTCTTCTATCTGCTAACGTAAAACGAACAGTACACGTATTAGACGCTGAGACACCGAAAACGGGACAACATTATTAAACTGCTTTTGTAAGTTACTGTTAAGATATATATTTTGTTAGAGAATTAGGTTGGTATAACAGTTTTATCCAACAAATTACCGCATGAACTGCTACACCTATGTAGCTGACTGGGTAATGCGTCACACCCTACAGCGTGATAATAGACTCTTCCAGCAAATAGTTACAATGAGCAGACAGCGTGTTCTAAAAGTTTTGAATGAGGTCAAACCGTAGACACCAAATGGGTGGGTCATTTACAGTGTGATTGCAAATGTTCTTGTGTTTTAACGTATAATTGTTAGAAGAGTGTAAGAAGGTTACATGAATAGGAGGAAGACCTCAAATTGGGACGTATTCATCACCGTTATAAGATCGTTATTCATTGTCCATCCCTGCGGGAAACTCTCCAACAACTGATCACCGAATTTATGTTGCAGTTAACAGACCTGTCGACAAGCACACCATGCGAAATTCACTGCATCGTTACTGCTTTGATAACCGAACATCTAACCGGATGCCCCTATTGACATGGGTAAATAGAACGAAACTTCACCTGGACAATCAAGGATTGGCGTAAAGTTACTTTGTCTTTTGATTCTCGATACAAACGGTTTCGTGCAAGCGTCCGCGTGTGAATTTGGTACCAACCTCACAATATAATAGATATATCATGTGATGTCGATCAAGGCACATAGAGTACGTATGGTGGTGTCTTAAGTTGACATTTCACTGGCACCACAATACATCTGGAGCATTCCCTTCTCGACAATGACTATGTAGCGCCAATGCCCATAGTCGTCCTGATGCGACGAGTGATTCCAACACGTGCATTTCCGCATGAATCGCTGATGGCGCCATGGTGGTTGGAGGAACTTCCACTATATTTGAAATACTGGATTGGCCCCCAATGTACCCGGAATTGAAACCAGTGGAGTATCTTTGAAACCACGTACAACGCAATGTTCATGCTCACAACTCACTACTGTCCAATCAACGTGATTAGAGGATTGCCATTTTGCATGCATGGCTCGAAATTCCGACACTTTATGGAATCCATGCCGAGGACAATAGCGAAGATATTCACGCCAAAAAGAAACACTAAACGCAGGAGCCATTTCCTCTGACATTTCCCAGTACAATATTTGTTGGTAACCATTTTACTTTAATTATCCTCAGGAAGAATTTACAATCTCCACGGGAGTTATCAATAGATTTCAGTGCAATCAGGAGTGTTATAGCACGGTGGGTACAGTATCATTTGTTTGACAGATTTGTAAATCAAAGGCAATGTTCAGAACCATTTTAATATTCTGAATACCTCTAATGATGAATATACACACGCTCAAAAAAGTATTTGAACAAAGAGTAATTCTATAATTTCTACTAATATAAGTGCGGTGAATGACACAAAACTGAACAATTTATTTTTAAGCAACGTATAATAAGCACAGTGTACTCTCAGATTCATAGAAAAAGGCTGATGTAAGAATTTCAGGTTCGTTGAAATATTAGCAGTTAATAAGGAGTTAAAATTGTCCAATAATTTCGACATACATCAACCTGCTCCTGTGTAAACTAACCCTGAGATTTGCACTACTTCGCATTCCTGAAGAGAAACAGTAACTCCACCACCGTCGCTCAAACAACAGGTCAGCATAAAGCAAATGCTGATATCTCTGACAACCTCTACATACGCCCTCTCGTAAGCCTAGATATTCTTAGGGAAATTCAGCAAGTTGCAAAAACTATTTCCATCCCAATACCTATAAAGTACAAAGGAAATATATATATATATTTCCACTTTAAAACACTTGTGTAACAACCACTGTCTATACGTCACCATTATGACACTTATTTTTGTACTTGTCAGCATCCTTCTTATCACTCAAAATAAACCTGTGTATGAAGCTCGGCTTCTTCAGGAACAATCTCATGTATTCGCTCTCAAAGAAACCTGACATGTAAGCTGTGATGGTATAGTATCACAACGTATGAACTTTATCGACAAGACTGCACTATACCTGCAAAGTGTCACAAATGTGGCGTTGCTATTGGATTTTCACCACACTAACTACAACGCGTGTACCCCCCTTTATGAAGCCTGACGTAATGTGTACATATTACGTTGTAGTACTGGAAACTACATGTCACCCTGGCAACCCTGTACATTAACCTCCATAGTCGTCTAGTACTCCTCCTAACGAACAAAAATAATTCCCGAATTTTGTAACAATCCACACTATTGGCAATACGCTGATACTTCCAAAACCTATTAGACCTGAACGCCAAACTACCTCAGATATTCTTTCTAACAATGTGGTATATTGCAGCACAGCACAAGTCCACAATTTATATGACAGAGCTACAGAGTAAGCACCGCCACACCAATGAACAACCGGCAGAGAGCACTGAACGAATGAGGTTACATTTCTATTACATCTAAATGGCCAATCTCTAGGACCTACCTCTGGATAGCTGGAAAATCTACCTGAACCTACCGAGGAGACAACTTTACTACTGGTTGACATGATTACCATTACAATACAAATTGTTCCCGATAAAACGTACAAAAATCTCATACATCTCATTTCCGACCATCACTTTCACCACAATGACTTCCTATGATTAAATCGTCACGCCAATTCTACATAGACTACATACAAAAACCAAAAGAGATTCTCCCCACTGTCGTACACAACTACAGCACACAATACATAACTATATTAATGAAGAAAAGTTACATTCTTGAGTAAATGCTTCTAATTAACTGGCTTCCACAGCGCTCTTAACCCAATATTGGAAGGATTCCACTCATTAACAGCAAAGACGACTCAAATCACCTACCCAAGCATTGATAGAAAGAAACATTTAAATTCTGACCAAAATAAACTTAATGCCTTTACTAGCAATATTCGAGATATGTATTCATGTCCCTCACTCCCGCTACAGCACAACGTCATTATCCTACTGAAAACCTTAATCTAGTCTCGCACTCCTAGCGTCAACCATAAGTTGCCTAATAATCATCCCTTGACTGTTCCATTCACCACGACGATATTTTTAGTATCGTATAAAAGAAGTATGCGCGACTAAAATGGAAGACATCACTTAGCGTCAAAAGTGCTAGATTGTAAAAATTATATATTTTATGTACATACTAAGAAATGCGTGATTCAGTCTCGGATCAAAGTTTTTTCCAGATTAGCTAAAGTTCAACACTGTATTGACGTTGTTGTGAGATTCTTTATTATAGGGACTACATATTGAAAATCATAAATATACAATATTGGCTAAAAACTTTGGTAAACTTTAGTTTTATATGGGCCAGTCTAGTAACTTTGGACTTCGGCCCGTCACGATTCGCTTTTAGCTGTTAAAATCCACACCCATGTCCCTGCCGGAACTCGAACCCGGGACTTTCGAGCCGATGGTCTACCGCCGCAGATCGCTCGGCCACCCGGCCGGCATACAATATTGGCATTTTATTGAGTGTCCATATGATGTTATTAGAAGATATATCTTGTAATTGATCCTGGATAAAGCGCGAGTCATTCGAATGTCTATGTAAAAATTTATAGTTAATCAAGATATTGAAATAACTGATATTACAAGATAATGAACTTAGAACATCCATGTCAGTAATAAATAGACTATCTGTTGAATAGATACATCTACTTGGTAATTATTTCATATCGTTATAGAAATTATGGTATAACTTTAGAATGTCCACTCGACTTATGATTAGTAATGTTGCGAACCCAATGTAGTGTAACTTATTACACTAACCTAAATAGAAAAATAGTAGAAAGCTTATACTTTCTCATCCATCTTCTATCCTTCATATTCATCTTTGTCCTACGAACAGGTTATGTACTCACCCAATCGCAAATCTAGAAGACCTACATGTTTGCTAAACCTCATAAGCCCTCAAATTCAGTCACTGCTATCATTCCATCCAAGTTATTCACATCTTCAGCAAAATATCCAGCAGCATACTGGTAAAGTGACTCCATCAGTACCATGCAGACCGTAAACTGGTGCCTATACACCAAGCAGGAAGTCAATCTTCCCTTTAGTATAAAAAACTTAATCCTTCAACTAAACAATTACATCAGCAACCAGTACGAAGCTACACGGCCTTCCTGCCTAGTCTATTTCATCTTGAGAGGATATTTGATAAAGTCTGATAATCCGCCCTTCGGCGACCCATTTCTTAACTGATTCATTCTGAAATTCCTTACCTGTCGATTCTCAAGTAACAATTCCGCTCGGCCATTCTTCAATATCATCGTTCACGAAGTTCACACCAGATTTCTGTTTTATCGCCGTGTTACAAACAATATTTACAGCCGACTTTCAGCCTTTATCTCTAAATTTCCATCTTTTCAATATGCACACGACACTATATATTTAGCCCCAGGAAAGACAATACAATATTAAATTTTTCGGTTGAACGTACGTTCGATATTTTGATAGTCGATATACGAATCGCTCTTCGATTCATTAACGACATCGATGTCTGCTAACGAAATTCGGACAGCCCTCCTTAACATAAAAATTATAATTTTTAGCGCGAATGTTGGGATAGCGTCCACAATAGAGGTACTGGCACTTTCTAACTCGCAATTTTGTTCTGAATGTGTGTTCTGCAGACTACATACAACATGTAGGTGGCGTATTTAGGTATCAGAACTATAGAACAGAAATTCTGGACTACAGTCCAAAAATTCAAAATAAAAAGTGTAAAAAAAAGACTAATGTTCTCAATATATGACTCCTTCCCTTGCAGCATAATATTTTTGGACATGGATACCTGTTTTATGATAAATGGAAAAAAGGGAAATATTTTTTTGTCCATATTTTTAAAAACTAATCTCATTAAGACTCATTTCTTTCAACTTAATGTATATTACTCTGGAAAAGGCGTATCGTGTCATCTATAGAAAGACAAAACGCAAGCCATAAATAAAATCTCAGATGCTCCATCCTAAGCATGCGCTATATGCAGGAAGAGAAAAAAAGCAGATCTATATTGAAATCATAATTATAGAAGTTAATTTTACTAATGGGTCACTCTCAACATCAGTTCTTGGATTATTTTTTTCCCTTTCTTTTTTCTTTAATTTAAAAAAAAGAGGTAATCCAAATTTAGTATCTTCAATAAATGACGTTACTTTCCTCCTCTGTACAAAATCACAAACAAGAACTGATTAGTTTTATTCTTTGGTCCCTCTCATTTTTGAATTTCTATCCTTTGCGTCTTTTTTTTTCCGTTAATGGAAGCTTTCATTTCGAACCACTTAGATAGGAAAAAGCGAACGTAAAGACTAAATACTGAATAACAAAAGCGAACTTGAACCTTTGAATATCCACTTCAGCAATATTCTGAATGTGGGCCTTGGTTGATTTAATTGCACTTCTACTTCTGCCCTTACGAAGTTATCCCTCAAGATATTCAAATAGGGCACAAACAAAATCTCTTCAGAACCTTTAGCAAAAAAAAATATATGCCTGTACGCAATTATTTCTTTCCAATTTCATTTTAAGTTAATTCCCAATAGAACGTTTCCGTTATTCCTCTTTCTTTTTGAAAAGAAAATGTTTAACCCGTTAAATTCCCCATGATACATAGATAACCGTAATAACAAATGTCCAAAATAATACCTAACATGAAGACCACAGTCGATACTCTGAAATTAATAAAAAAAACTGAATAATTATCAAACTGAATACGAAGCTTCCATTTCTTGTATACAACATAAAAGTTTAACTTCTCTAAATTAAAATTTCAACTCTCTTTAACAAGCAATCCAGGAATATACCGTCGTTGCGCTGTAAAATATAATACTTAAGGCGTCTGATAAAGCAAGCAGACGTAACTCAGTTAGGAGAGCGCTGGCCTCGCATTCTTAAGGTCCTGCGTTTGATACAAGTCACTCACCATCCTGACAGTTTTTCCAAGGTTTTTCTTCAGCACACCAGTCAAATGCCGGGATGACATCTTCAGCTTAGACCCTAGCCGACTCCTTCGCGCAACGTTTTCCTTACCCTATTTCGTACTGAGCCATAGATCCCTAAAGACAATAAATAAAGTCAAAAACCTCTCATTTCCAAACATTTATTGTTAAGAGTTCGGTAATCCTTTCCCCATAAATAATACTCATTTTCGTTATTGTTTTAACTAACGTTCTAAAGACGTTCCTTACCATTGCGTTCAATAATCCACCACATGCACCAAAGCTTAGCATCTTAACTATTCATCACAGTGGGCCCCTGCAGCGCTGATCAAAAATCAAACAATGCGCATGCATTGAGAAATTTCAGTCGTGGCACAGTGTGCAACAATTTTCACTACTACCCTAAAGAAAAAGAGTGCACATCATTTGCTCGAGCGTTCGGGACATTACAAGAATGCCATAATGATATGCTCCTGGCGCGCTCAGTCGGCAAACAACAATTATGAAATAATACAAGGAAACTTTGGATTCGACGAATTGACGTATTAGTCCGGGTCCAGACGCACCATCTTTTCCTTCGTTTTGAATGCGCAGACAAAATGACATCAAAACGTAAACTTTGGGTATCTGCACAGCTTTGTTTCCATACCATGTTTTGCGTTCAGATCAGTGGAATTACAATAGAGAAGGTGTTATTACTGAGTTTTTGCCACATGTCTTGCTAAAAGAAGGAAACAGAAAAAAGGTCTCCATACAAGATATTGTACAGAGTGGTGCAGGGAGTGGATTACTGAAAAGTGGTAAAAATTCATACGTACATTTATCTCGTGAATTACGTCTTGAAACAGATGGTTGGCGAAATAATTTACGTATAAAATTACATACATACATGCGTACACACATTACATGGGAATACCACATACATGCAGTTGAAGTCATTATAGTAATGCCAGAAACAGTAAAAACAATGTAGCTACTGAGAGTCTGGAAGACTTCTCGAAAACGACGCTTTTTTTTTTAAACTTGTCTTTCAACTCCATCTTCCGTGTCCACGCAGATCTGGAAAAATTAGTTTTGCTGTCTACACGCAATGTCTCGTCTGCACATCACGAATTACGTAGACAAAACGGAACACAAAGCTGTGGTTTTGGATGGTGTGGTGCTCTGTGTCTACGCCTGACTTCGGCTGTCTTATGTGGACTCAGTGCAGTGTAGTGCGGTTAAATTGTGGCAGAACTTTGGTGCCCATTCGACTTTTACATAATTACATACATTTAACCCTTACACTACAAATTTTCAGATA
>JAGDQP010052611.1:0-13746 GCA_022664845.1 Lepisma saccharinum | reverse complement strand
GGGGTAAAATATTCCGGAGGTAAACTAGTCCCTCATTCGGATCTCCGGGCGGGGACTGCTTCAGGACCAAGAACAGAATTTAAAAAGACCTTGAATAGAACGTGACCAATTGTTATACAAAACGGGAGCTCTTCAGGTGGCGATAAGCGAGACCGAGAAGTACGAGCTGGACATATTACCGATACAAGAAGTCCGGTGGGAGGGTCAGTCAAGACAGCATCCGACAGAGCAAGTACACTTTCTACTATGGGGGATAAAGGGCCTATTCCACATTTATATAACATTTGGAGATTAAAAAAGAGCTGCACTGAAACAGTAAATTGTATTACATTTGTTCGATCGTAGATTTCACTAGGCTGAGTATATTCCACAATGAAAAAGTTCAAGGCAGGCCCACTAGATGAAGAAACGTGACATACTATACACAAAACGTAATTTTCACAGAGGAGTGGAATAGACCCTTTTTCCACAAAGTTCATCAATTGTACGTAATTTAACTTAATATTAAATTTTTCGGATATTGACATCCCTACTACCAACCAACAGAAACAATCGATAACAAATTCCTTACCCTAAGTCCAAGAGTGGATCATCTCCACCGCCCAGAAGGTCACTTGTTCCTAAAATATGACTAATACTCAGCTCTCCTGCACTGCCTTTCGTATTATCCTTCTTCGATTTCGTATCTCGAGCTGTTGCATCTCCTACCACCAAAATTGCCTACAAAGATCAGAAATGTGTATCGTTAATATCAATCACACTTTTTGCTCATTACAATATTATTATTATTGTTGTTATTCCCAACGTGAGTAATATGATGGCATAACTCAACAGTGATCGATCAACTTAATATTTTATTTTCGATCTAATGAGAAATTTAACTAGGTGAGCATTCCATCTAAGAACAGAAACCATAATTTACATAAGTTATTTCTATCAATATTTAATTCTGAACGATGAGTGTTACATTTGGCATTGTACAAAATGTGGGAGGACAGCATTTCATGAATTTTCAATCTGTAGATGTATAGATAAACATGAGACGACATTTTCCGAACTTGTATATTAGGTGCTGTTTTAGCTTAAACGATACCTCAGTCTATCTATTAATAATCATAAACAAAACACAATTTAATTTATTAGCTGGATTTAAATTCATTTATTTCAAGAAGCATTTTTCATATACTTAAAAAATGGCCATCAATATTGAATTGTCCCCAAACTTTGCATTTTCTCTCATAAACCAGAAATAAACACAATATACATATACTATTCACGGTAACTTTTACCATATTAAGTTACTTGGAGTACAATTTCTCTCATAAACTACCAAGAATATTACGTCGATTTTCAGTTACAGTGATTTGACTGTTTATCACTGTTGTTATTGTGTTAAATATTGCTGATAACACTTTTCACACCGTCACACAGTGGGCGAAATCCTCATCTAAGCGAAAAAAACTCCAAAAACCGAGTTATTGGATTTGACAAGGAATGTCCATAACTGTTCCTGGATAGAAAAAGGTTTCTTTTATAGTAATAAAAACATTCATCTTCGACACACAAGATCCGTTAGCGATACTGGAACTTACCTTTTGTACGAGGAAGCTTTTCTGTTTCAAATTAGTTGGGATATTGCAAAGAGGAGGAGTTGTTGATGAAATTTGATGGAACTAATTTTGAAATGTTAGGACCGTTATATTTATTATTATTTCTTTTACATGGATCCAACAACTCTTTCTAATCTCACGGTAATTTCTCTGCTCATAAGGTTCGGACGTGAATGTAGTAAATTGCCAGTGTGAAGATAAATTCTTCCTCAGAACTTCTGGGCTATGATATATATTAATCTAAGACCGGACAGGAGTGTTCCACTCCAGCGGTCAAAAGCAAGGTACGAAGACGTTTGAATTGTCGATAATCATGTTTGTAGAAATACAAACAAGAAAAGAAAAAGTCTGAAGAACCCCACGATCATCTTATAACCCCCTTTGGAAGACAGATAACTTATTCACTTATAAAAAGCTGTTTCCATCAGCACAGAAAATATTTACAACCGATATTTCCTAGAAAACAATATTATACAATAATTATCAAAATTCAATATAACATAAAGTCGTTTTACAAAAGAAATATTCATAATTTAAACAAGGATTTACTCCCGCCATCTATCGATTGATGTCTCGTCACTGTTCTCCTGCCTAAACATTCATCTATCAATCACAAACCGCTTGACACACAGATTCATACAGCGCAGTGTATCAACGCAACACAACATCTGTTCGTTAAAATAACATGCTAGCTTTATAACTCCTCATCTGGTTTCGATTTACACCAAACTTCATTGTATCAGAATTTACAGGTAATATAAACATAATCACCATTTAAATAACTTTGCAAACACAGTTACATATTGTCTATATGCCAACTACGTAATTGAACATTCAATTTTCCACTACAAAATAATATTTTCCCATTAATTCAGTAATCATCTGTAAATGAACATTGTTTTCGTAGAAAATGTAACATTGCTTTGATAGAAATATAAGCACGGTAAACATAAATATTGAACGAAGTTAAACTTGCATTTAAATCACGGCTTTACTAAAGCATGCACAACCTATTTCACAAAACTACCTTAATATTTACACCAACCGAACGTAAAAAAACTTAACGAAACAGCATCAAAGTATAATGACATATAATAACATTAACACGGACTGCTTTGCTAATTAGCCAGCAGTACTTAATTAAACCGACTTAATGCAACGAAATCTAATGTAGGCTGCTCCATTACAACTTTCCATTTCTCCTGTCTCTGTCTGTCTTTTAACACATAGTCCTGCTGTGTGTTCACTTCGAAAACGTTTAAGGATATTTCTGCAACCGAAGTCTCCTGCGTACGCATACAGTAAATACCTTTAAAAAATGACTAGAATACAAGACCTGAGACACAAGATTCAGCGAAAGATGCTCGCCTCACTATAGCAATATTCGTTGCTTCCTCACGTAATACAAAATGAACGTTGGAATGGAACCTTAAAAACTTGGGTCATCTACTTAACCGTGTCCATTCCTTCTGCCACGGATATTGTGTACATTTGAGGCGATGTCTTGCAGCTTTAAACTGCTCTAAAAAATATTAGGCATTTTAAATAAAGTCACTTTTAAACACACATTAAAAAACCCTTGGATCCAAAAATATTAAGTTTCAAAGTTTCAATATTGCAACTGAAAACCCATTCAACTATGCAACATATTCTTGTACTTAAGACGTAACAGAGAATTTAATGCAAACCTTTTTGTCTATGCAATTACTAGTCACACAGCTTTCTTTCTCTTAAAATGAAAATAAAGCTTCAACGGAGAATGATATTAATTTAACTGCCAGATCCATGAATTCAACCCAACAGTGACGAACTTGAATAAAATAGGAAACGCTGTTAAAAAAAAAAACAAAAAACTATAATTCAGTTTGACTATTAAAATAGTCTATTTTAACATGAATGTTAACATTTTAAGATAAAAAACTGGTAAACTTTATTTTTATATGGGCCAGTTTAGTAACTTTGGATTTCGGCCCGTCACGATTTGCCCTTAGCTGTTAAGTGTTAAAATCCACACCCATGCCCCTGCCGGGACCGTTGAGTCGATAGCCTACCGCCGCAGACCGCTCGACCACCCGGCCGGCAACATTTTAAGATGAGCAGTGGAAGGCAAAAAAGGTTCAATACGAAGAATACTGAAAACTTGGTAAAGTGTGTGGTGCGATAACCTCTTAAGGGCCTTAGCCTGTCAGCCGACTGTATTACGTTCAAGTAGAGGGTTACGTGGTCAGCATAACGCCACTTCATAGCCGTCTGTCTTTCATGACGATAGTTCACTACTTTTTTTATTCAAGTAGCTCCCGAATTGACCTCATGATGCTGGGTCAATACCGAAATTTTGATCCCCCCCCCCACCGGGGATCGAATTTGGGACCGTTCGCATTGCCGACTAGGCCACGCAGAAGGCTGACGAAGAAAACTATGACCATCTTCATCCACTTTCGAAAAGTGACCAACAAGGTGAAATGATTTCACGTACTTCGCTCTACCATCCCAACTCATAGAAAGGAAAAGAAAAAAATGTGAAGGTACCATGATTCCGCACAAGAGTCAATGGTGACACGGTTTTTTAAATACTAAAACTAGAGTGTACCTCAGGGTGGCCGAGAGGTTGGTGCGCTCGCTTTTTGAGCGCGTGGTCAGGCGTTCAATTCCCACCACGGTTCATTGAATGGAATGGTTCACAGCCCACTTTAACAAAAACTGTAAGTCCCGTCCTTCGAAGTTCTCCAGCTCGTTTACGACGTTAATATTAATTCAAAACTAAAACTACAACGTCTGAACGTGGCAGTTTGTCCAATACATAGCATCTAATCAGTGATTTCCTAGCACAAAAACGTTTGGCACCATGTGAAACTACAACAATTTGGCAATCCAAGTTCTTGAAAGTTCTGCTCCATTCACCATACAACCAGGACCTTGCACCCTTGGATTATTACCTAATTTGCTCTTTTCGCAAATATCTCAACAGTGCATCGACTACTTAATTTATGAAAAATCGGATTATTTGTTTAAGGGTCGATCGCCCCCTCCTCGAAAATTGTAGGAATACAAGGGAAAAGTACGCACTAAAAATCACAAACTGATGTGCGTATCCTCGGGTTGTTAAAACTTCACCTTTTCTAGCTTCAAACGCTAAAAAGGTAAAAACTAGCAGATCATAACATAAAGTAAATTTAGCTGACAAAATGTTTTATTCACTAAGATCGTATTATTTAAATTTTAATAGCTAAATTGTTTATTATTATTCTATTGATGTCTTACCTTAAGGACAGCCACTACAGCGCCTACTTTGATTATATTATGTGCGGCAGCCAGCAAATGTCGATCACAACTGAGTTTCACACTGAAGCCTTGCTTATTTGGCAGCGGATGAGGAGACGTGCCTAGAATAAGAAACAAGTAACATATAAACTGCTATTCTCATTAAACAGTTTGCAAGTAAATCAAACGCAGTTGTTTTAATATTCGACTACAGTTTGCTTTTAGACATGTTTACTCGCACTTTACTGACCACATATGTTCATAATTTTAATAATGTCATTAGTTTCACCCCATTTCAATTTCTGACATTAACTTTCACTGTTATCAGGAAATTGAACAACGTCATAACACTGAACCCCACTAAATAAGAATTACAAAAACTATTATGGATGTATTGTACTCTGTTCCAATTACGGAAAGCAATGTTTGTTTAAGTCCCTATATTAATTAATACCTTAACGAAGCAAGTAGCTACTACAAATGGGATTGTAGTATTTCAACTTGGCAAACTCGAGAACTTCATTTAATGTGTGTGCACTGAGAAGAGCATATTCAGGCAAGTAAACAACTTATCCTATCATATCTTTGACAAATATATGTTTTAAGCTTATTTGAAATACATACCGAAATAAGATAAATACTGGATAAAGGATAAATAAGATACTGGAATAAACATAAGAAAATAAATCGCCCAATGTCAGAAGGTGAATACCGGATGATCCAAAATCCAGTTTTATGCCTATGACATTGTACAAGAATTTATTGTTCGCTGTCTTTTTACCTAGTTCCTTTCCTTCTTTCGTTATCTGAAGATGCAAGCAAACTGGGTCGCGAATTGAATTGTAGCAACAACTAGCTGGTATGCCCTCCCGTTAGAGTAGCGTCAAATGTATTCGGTAAGCATCCTATGATATATAACCACTAAATATACACTGTTATCAAATGAATGTCCTACGAAGAATTTGGACTCGAGTTTCAACGTATAACCTGGTACATTAACAGTTTGCAACACCGCATTCTGTGATTCATGTAGAACTATCATCATTGAAGGATATGTACAGGTTACAGGTTTGCAACACTGATCACTGGGATCGTTCGAAGGTGGGGACTTGCATAGTTTTCTTTCTATGGTGCCAAATAATTTTCATGCGAACTACGCTGCGAATACGTCCAACTGTATGGGAGCCATTTGAAAAACTAAATTTTAAAATAGGTTGGCAACACTGACAACTGGCGTGCTTGAGGACGAGGACACCCAAAGTACTTTTCTATTGTGTCCAATAATGTTTACGTCAAGTCTGGTGCGGATACGTGGAACGTAATGGAAAAAGGGTGGAAACCCGAACTACCTCTACTTATCCTAATGCACATGTATAATTTTTATATGTATAGTTAGTACAATGAAGCAACCGAGGATATAATAATAATAAAAAAAAAACTGATTTTGGACTATTTTTAGTAACTAATGAGTTTGGCATATCTCGATCCTTAAAGAGTTTAATTTTGGAAAATTTAAAACCAACTAGAACTCAAACCATAACCTTGGAACGCTGGCCTAACGCGCTAGACCACATAACTATCACGGTCGGCAACCCAAAAAAGCTCTCGTATACAAGTACAAATACGACTACTAACAAAGCCCATGGCCTTCCTATTTGGTATTGTATTATTCATTTCCTGACACATTCGAAGAACAGTATATGTAACATACCTACAGAATACAACGCAGGCTGAGGTGTTTCAACGGTTTTAAATAACCGGAGTAGAAGATGGCATGTCAAACGTGCACCTGCTTTTGTTTCTGGATCCGCTTCTCCACGGCCTGAAAAGGAAGATACGAATTCGTACTTTTTAAAAAACAATAAAATTACAAGAAGAACAGATCATATTCACAGTGCCTTAAATAGGTAAACAGAATTACTTGTGGATATTCAACAATTTAGCTTCGGTAAAAATTCCAACATAAAAAAAAAAGTTCTTTTGCTCTTGCCTGACTGTAAAATTTGGTAATTCGAAGCATGACAGCTTCACTTAGCGCCCGTTTCTTTGAGTCAGTTTTATATTACACTCAAACGGACTGCAAACTAAATTGGGAATTGTATTACAAATGGATGGAAAGAGACAACAGATTACACGATTTGAAAGAAGAAGAAAAAGAAGATGATGAAACTAATAGCTACATTCTTAAATAATACGGCTTGTACATAATAGTCAGACAACTCACGTAGAATATCATCGGCTTAATTGTAAAACCACCTAACTCCATTTTACAGGAGAGCCAAAAATCAACATCAGTTTCCCATTGCTTATATGGAAGTTTCGCTTGGAAATTCGTGATTTTTGTGTTAAATAAGCTTTTGTGGACCTTCAAATATCAATGGGAGATGTAGTTTAATGTCACTAACATTTTAGTGCAATAATCTCAACATCGATATTTTTTGAGTTACGTGATTTTATAATTAAAGAGACGATGTATGAAAAAATATATATACAGAATACTGAAAATGCGACTTGATGTTACTTTCTTAGTTTACTGGTATTTTGTAATTTTCCAATATAAAAAAATAATCACTTATTGAAAATATACGCACTGAATTGAAAAATTTTAAAATTACATTTAAATTAGTACAATCCACCAGATATAGTCCAGTTCTGCAGAATAAAGGTCAATATTGTATGTTTTAATAACAGATCGAAGTAGGTTTTGTACCCGCCCCTCCCTCCCCCCCCATACAGTTATGAACTGACACATGTTGATTATTATTCACATCTACTATATTACATCTTCTCAAAACAAATAACAAATATATTTACATCTAACGTTCTGACAAAATTCAACAGCGCCACTTCAATCCCCTGTTATTTAGTAATTTTGTCAAACCTCACAGCATCACCTTCCGATCGTGTTACCCAGGCAATAGTGAGAGAAATGTTTACATGAGAAATTTGTGCTTGTTCACAGGGATACATTTTCTTTTCTTTCTCGTCTTTCTTTTCTACTACTATTACTACTTAAATTTTCATTGTATCTCTATCTTTCCTTTGGCGTGCACCCGGAAGAAGCTGGGGAAGCTTCGAAATCGATAGGGATTGAAAGCTTATGTGCTGCATTTGGAGACGATGAAAGAGAACATAAGTTTTGCATATTTTCACACCATCTCCTAAACGTTACATGAAACTGTTTAAATTACACTAATTTCTTCTTAATATTTCACTAAAATCCGTGAAGATAATTCAACGATTCGACTTCGATCGATCGAACAAAAGCAGATTAAAAAAAAAAAAAAAACAGTAAATGCTGGGTAAGTAACGAATTAGACCGATGCCCACATTAATTAATTTAATTTATATTATTTGGTCTCATGATCTGTCATCTAAGTCAATTTCAAGTCTGAGGGATGGCATTCTATAGGACCATCTACACATTCATCTCGAGGGATTTGAGGAAAATCCTGATACGACTGCAGACCTGAGCACAATTTGCAGTTACATCACATTCTCATCAGTGCCGTGCAGTGCGAAAGTACAATGTTTATATTTAAAGGACAAAAAGCTTGTAACGGCTGCGAAATAACTTGGAACTTCCCTGAGTTTTTCAGGTTTTCCATGATAATGTTTTTCAAATTCCCTGAGTTCTTAGTATAATGGAACATGTAAATAATACGCAATGACATTTTTTTAATCCACCACCAGCCAGTCCAAACATCTTTTACATTACTGGTATTTCACAAATGAGAAAAAAAGATAATTTCATTGAAATAGAGGATTTTAACATATTGAAAAAATCTGGTCAGCAGTGGGACTAGAATCCAGCCTTGCCAGGACAGGGCTCTTACCAACCGTGGACAGGTCCACCTCATAAATTTTCCTGAATTTCCCTAATAAATTATAGATTTCCCTGAGTTTTCCAGATCTATAAAATTCCCTGAGTATTCCAGGTTTTCCAGGATGGCAGACACCCTGTTTACTGCTTACGAAGATATCATCTGAAGCCAAGTTTCGCTTCCGTTTGTCAACGCAATACTTTTCGCTGCAAGAGGAAACAAATCACCTCAGAATCAGAGAGATTTACAAAACTTAAGAGTTAGTTTAATACTCTACCTTGTTATGAAGTGATTCCTTCATAACTCGCAAATATTATTTCTTAATTACTTAATCACCTAAAAATGAAAATATTTAATATGTATATCTTGTATGTTCCAAGAAATTTGAAAATTGTAGATAAGAAACAAAAACCCGGCCGGGTATCTATCCATTTATATGTAATTATTTTTAGAGTCAAGTTGTAATTGTATAATATCTCTTTTGTATCCTATGTATGTTTTCTGTATATTTTCAGCATTTAATGAGCTGTACTGTGAAGCACGGTGTACTATATTTACTTGAATACTTTTATATTTTACATTTTACTTTATTTAGAAAAAAGAAGCTTCCAAGAAAAGAGAATCGTTGCTGCTATTTCTTGCTGGCAGACCCTCTGACCCCTCTCTTTTCCCCTCTGAGCTTTCTGACTTAGCGGCAAACCCTTTGCAAACCTCTCCTTTTTTTCCAGAAGGAGAAAGCGCGTCAGTTACGTGGATTTCTTTGTGCAGGCTCAGAGGTGGGTTTTTTTCGCGTTACATATATACGAGGAAATAGGTCAGTTTGTTAGGAGATGTGTGGGACCAGAGATGCGGTCTAGAGAAAGTCGAGCAGTTACCATCCAACTAGAAGCTCCTGCGATGGGGCTCTCTCCAGACAACTTTAAGAGAGAGAGAGACGGAGAACTTTTCATCAGAAAGCAGATTGCAGAGAGGGTAGATATATCTAGCGAACTACTAAGATATATGGTATTTTGGATGGGGCTCGCAAATTCATTCTTATCCGAAAAAGTAAATAACTTAAATTTCCATTTATTGATTTTCGATAATTCAAATCTCAGTCTTTCGGGGGAAAACACATCTGAAACAACTCACATGTAAAGTTTGACTCGTAACGGCCAAGGTAAAGATCTGAAATCGTTTTAATTTTGTTTGGACATGTGGCAATCTTCCTGTTGGGAATTCTGAGTAAGCGACAATGGGAATCATCTATTTTGAAATTAATTCAGGGAAGGGAAACTGCAAGGAACTTCTGGGTATCAAAGTGTTTTGACTTAACTAAGCAAAAGCGGGGATCGCTCCCAACTCCTTTGATTAGCAAGTAAGAAGCCTGCTCGGTCAATTGCTAAGGGTTAGTTTTTAGTAAATCTCACTCCCCACGACCTTTACAAAACTTACTGGAGAGGTATCTGTCATAAATTAGAGAAACGACTTTTTGAGCTTATAATTGGAAAAGATAAACGTTCATTCTGCTCTCTCTAAGATTCTAATTTATATCACGAATTCTCGACTACACTAGATTTGAGAAAGGAAAGATTTACGATCCTGGATTTTATGTGGATCAGTCTGTACATCTTCACTCTTGCGCGAGCTATCCGCAAATTGTTTGCTGTTAGCCCAGGCAAAGTTAAGAAGTACGTGTGTTTTATTAATATGCCTAAAAGTAACTTCATTAGGATAGGTACTGAGACCTGCTCGGTCTTTGGTTCATTAGGATTACGAGGGTTTCCGACTCTCTTTTTTCTCTCTTATTTGGCCTGCAACCTGCTCGGTTACAGGATAGACGACTGTTTGTCGCGTTTTTGGGATATCTTATGGGGGAATGTATCACAATTATGATAATAGTCTTCTCCATTAGAGCTGAGCAACTGCAATTTTAAAGATATCGGTCACTCTAAACTTTAAAGCAAAAAAGCACGAAATAAATGATTAATTCTCTTTGGAAGAAAGAATTTGATTCCTAGCAATATACTAATACCTCGTATACCTCTATTAAGATCTTAGGGAGTCAAGTAGATATATATATATAATAATGTTTTGATCTTCAGCTAGAATTGCACCTTATAAAAAGTCGCCAATCTCTGAACACGTTTTATTTCACTCGAACCGCACGAAGTTTTCGTCTGGCCCGTTAGGTATTCTGGTTGTGTGGCGGCACTGCCTATCTGCCAGGGGCTTTTTTTTTTTTGTTTATTACCAACAATTTGATTGACTGGCGTCCGAATCGATATGCTTAATTTCTAAGGAGTTATTTCGTCTGCAAGAGATCTGTTTAATTTTTCGCAGCTCAGTCTTCGTGTCAATCCAAAGACTACATTGCCCCAGGAAGAGTGCTTACCGAGGGAAGTCACCCAGAGTCTGTTAATTGGGTGTATAAGGCAGAGGCAGGGAGGATATATTTTATGTTATATCATATTTTGAGTAGGCCACTACACAACAACCTGGTTCTTAAAGAAATCAAACAAGATGATCTACTTGAATTACAAAGATTTCATTCACAAACTGGCAACTGTGTGTGTACAAACTCCTATTTCATGTAGTAACTACATGCATTTGATAAAGTTTATTTTTACTGTAGTTTAGACATAATAAAAAACAGAGCATGTTTTTAATGAAATACTAACTTTACGAATTCTTAAATTTTCAACACAACCCGTCCGACCATTAACTAGGGTTTGAATTGAATTCATTTATGACATTTAAGGCATCTTTGGCTCAGGCCGGAATAAGGTAGGGGAAAGGATGAGGAAGGTAGCAGCCAGGGCCAAACTTAAGGTACCATCCCTGGTGAAACTAAAGGAAACCCTGGAAAACCTCAATCAGGATGGTCGTCCGTGGAGTTCGAACCCGCGTGTCTACCCATTGGGGATGCCAAGTCAGTAGCGTTACCGCCTGGACCACGAGGGCTGAGTAACTAGACAATGATTTCAAATCTCTCTTCCCAGAAACGCGAACACCAGATGGAGACACCAAATTGCCAACCAACTTAAATTACGTACAAAACTTATACAAAAACAGTAAAGGAATTATTAAAAAAAAAAAAAATCTTACCTTCATTGTAAGCTTTAACTAATGACGGTAAAGCAACGTGTTCAACGAAGTTCTCTAGAGAGAAACAGTGTCGAGCTGAAAGGAAACAGATAAAAAGAAAGATAACACAAGTTTTAAACTTATGAAACAAAATACGCACTGACAATCAGTTATTAGTGAGGCACATGTTTTCAAGAATAAATCCAATTTACTCGATACTTCAAGAATCCAAACACTAGTTTCAAGTTAAAAAAAAACCTTCAGCTGAACTCTCGCTTCTAGAGCAATCATAAAATATAATATAAACTTTATTATGTGTGGGCCATTGTAGTAACTATGGTTCCCACGCTTTTATAGAACTTAAAATCCTGGAGTTTTCCACGAATATTCCAATTGTATTAAAAAAAATTCTCTCATATTATGGCAAAAGCATACCTAAACGAATCACTGGAAATGATTATGAATACAACTTTTACAAAAATAACTTCTTTTAAGTGTCCATCTCCTCACAGACATCGATCCACCCACAATTCTTATTGCATAATTAAAAAATATCAACATTTACTACCGTAGATCGGGGTAACTTTGTACCAAGTTTTGCCTTGTAAAGTTCGTAATTCTTCGCATGCCTTTCAGAGCTCTAGACAAAGCGAAATCAATATATGTTTCCATTATAAAAAAAGTAAACAACAAATTAAAAATTATTTATTTAAAAAATATATAAGTATGGAGAAAGTTACCCCGACGGGTGAGGTAACTCTGTCCAGGTTTTGAGCTTCAACTGTAATTAATAAGGAAAATGCAAAATTCTGAGGTGCGCTTTGATTCAAACAAAATATGAAAGTTCGTTGGGACTAATGTGAACCCCCATTCTGAATCAATGATGGCGATGGCCACCAGAAGACTGTAGGAATTCCAGGGCACTTTGTATGCTTCCCTTTAAGTTTGCAGCGCAATGTTGAGCGAGGCATGCCGTATTTCACAGTTGTCTTACGCTCTCATAATGCACTACTTGTCACTTCCTCGATGGCTTTTGCAAATGTCCTCATCGGTTGGCCTTTTGTATTAAGGTCTTGACAGGCCTTTCTGGTAATTCCGTGACATTTCTCTAAAGTTCTTGGTGGACAATGTTACCCCGACAAGGCCGAAAGAAACAAAAAAGGTAGTAACTTTCAGGAAAGTTCTACCTGCCTTAAAAGTACTAAGCCCACGGTTTTATTCGTTAAATAGTTACTAAGCAAACTATTTCTTTATTGCTTTGGATTGTACTTACTAGTGTGTAAACATTCCAGAATGTGTGCAGTTCACTGCTTTGTCTATAGTAAACAATTCAGATTTAACGTTTTCTGCCTACGTTGCTATTATCCGACAAACGCTATTTACAGGACAAAGTTACTCCGAATAACGGTATATACTTTATACCAATAGAAAAAGAAACAAATACAGACATAAATAACACTTCTATCACGAAAAAAAAAAAAAGTATAGACTGGTTCACTTATAAGGGGCAATATCAATTCTTCCTAACATAATAAATTTCTGTGAATCAAAGCAGCCTCAATCAAACTGATGACTGACTATCAGTAAACAGCGAATAACTTTACTAGCATTTACAGTACATTTATTTTGTTTTGCAACTGAGAAAGCTCCTTGTCCAAATGTAGCGATTCTTTCCTTTGTTTCTCAGCACTCACTCAGAAAATATTCGACTTTGTAAGACGTTTGAAATCCAATTTCTTCTCTCCTAGTTCTGCTACGTCATTTGCTTCTCTTTCCAAAGGAATACTGGCGTCATGTCTCTTATTCTTTTAAATTATTTCGGTACACTTGTCACAAAGTTTTGTTTTTTCTCTTATTCCCGCCTTTCCTCTGCTTCCTAATGAGACGATATTTTACAGTTAAAACATCTCAATTTAAAAAAGATTCCAGGATCAATTATAAAATCCACGAGTTTTCCCGAACTGAACACACAAGATTTAAGAATT
>JAGDQP010052610.1:0-11504 GCA_022664845.1 Lepisma saccharinum | reverse complement strand
CTCTACCTTGCTCTACCTGTCTCTACCTAATAAATTAAATAAACCAGTAACGGCGCCAGTCTCAGTTACTCTGGGCATTGCAATGGTATTAAGGCGCCCTACAGACAGTTTCTTTACGATATTGTTTCACGTCATGGATAGCAGGAGCATGACATTTTTTTTTACATAAGACTAAAAACCTTGAACGGGATGCCTTCCGGATAGCTTTCAGAATCAAACTCCTAAGCCCACAACTGAACACCTTTCCCACACATTCTATAAAACATTGAGAAGCTTAGATAAAACAACTATCACCCTCTATTGTACGTATGACACTATGCTTATGCCAGCTTCTATCATTCGCCTTCCTCATCACGATTTAGTGCCGACACCTAGATCAATACTGTGCACATTGCACCGCTAGATCTTACTTCCAGACCATTCTACGATCTATTAACGCTCTTCGTTATAACTTAAACTTCACAGTATGTTACATCTTCATCTTCTGCACAATAAAAGCTGATAATAAAAGGGTCCATCATGTCCACATCAGTCTAGAGAAACCACTAGACACAAGATAACATGCATTTGTCTTGCTAACGAACTCAGTGCTGTGCTGTCAAATACCAATGTTAATCTACCTGAGAATATGATTTGGACATGATCTGATAATGACCCAGGATATTTAAGATAATATACTAGAAACCCAATGACCATCATACCTGATCCATACACTCGTTATCACCTTTTCCCTTCCAAAATAGAAGGCACAATACTCTAAAGAGGGTAGCTATGACTAGCAAAAACGGAAGCAGAGCGAATAATCTGCAGTGATGTTCAATATGGCTGCAGAGCAGGCGAATAATTCTCAAAATTATTCCTTTATATTGCGGTGCTGTTGCCTGATTTGTGACATATTGGAATATAAAACATTTTTGTTATCTCCTTACGATTAGCATCCGTAAGTAGAGGTGCATAATTTGACCTAGAATGCAATACACATGTAATACAACCATCACGCTGATTCGTAGAAACCGGTCACATGACCAGTGTTCAATTCGCTGATTGTTCGCATATGACCACATAGCATGTTATAGGTACTTGCTGGTGTCACATATTATTTATATGAGGGTAAGTCAATATATAAGTCGCAAAATGAAATATATTAAAATTGCTGCAATGTAAAATATTGTTATCAATATAAGTCGTTGGACAGATCATTTAGGCAAGTGTCAGTGTAGGTGCTAACACCACTGTGTATCGTATACCGCGCTAGTAGTTACGATCTCGTAATTTAAAAGTAGTTTATGGGCGGTAACAGCACTATGGCTTTCGTCCGTCACGTTACGATCTAATGTTGTGGTGAGTCATTCGACTGCCAAGTGAGTAAGTTGGCAGTCTGTACCAGGGTCGCTCTGTCACTTGCAGCCACATACTGAAAAGCCCTGAAGGGATTACGGTCATACATTCACAGGAAACATCTCGGTGCTTTGTGAGATGGAGTTCTTCTGCTGGATGACAACGCTCGTCCACAAACTGCAAATCCCACAGTGGCTCACATACGGTCCATAGGCAGGCAACGACTGGATCATACGTCTACATTCCAAATTTAGCACCATCCGAATTTAATCTCTTCTGCCCACTAAAGTACTACGTGAGTGGATTCCAGCATGTGGAGGAGGTCTATCGGGAAGTTACAAGTTGGCTACGACACCAACTAAAAATTTCTTCGCTTCTGGTTTTGATGGACTAGTGAAACGCTGGGACAAGTGACTAAATGTGTATGGAGATCACGTTGAAAAATAAACGAAATGTTATCAGGTAAGTATTTCGACTTTCATTTCTATTCCATCTTAATTGTTAAAACATATGACTTCTGTTTCTTCACATATATGACCTTTTGAAATACTTGTTCTTTTATATGACTTCTTCTGACAACCTAATTCGCATCCTGTATACAGCCAGTTTTTGGCAGTTAATCAGTTAATCAAAATGCATGGATTAATCAAAAGCAATAGAACTTCTACAAAAATGTTTCAAAAACTGAACAAAAAGGCAAAATAAATAGGAAATAGGTGGTCTATTCAGCCCGAATCTTAACTAGGAATCGCTCCTACAAAGAGTTCTTTAGGGCCACATTAGAAGCATCTCCCATATAGAATTTCAGCAAATTCTTGTCTCATGTACTGGTTAAGTGCATAATACTACCCGTCTTGGCATATCAAAGTTACCAGAGTACTGATCTCGCAGATGGGACTGCAGTGATTGAATCGCTAGTCACGTAATCCCAGATTATCAGAACAACCACATAATGTCAGTGTGAGCGTTCAGACAGGGACAGCGTATCGTCTAAGTGAAAGAGAGACCGATAAGCATAGCATCATACACTGACTACTTTTCGAGTCCGATAAATGCAGTAATGCGGCTTCGGCTTTCCGCAACATTCGAAACGTGCATGGTGAAGATGCAGTTGATGATAACATATGTAATCAGTAGTTTTCAAAATAGGGGACGGAGACAGAAGCTGCCAATATCAACCACGGTTTGGACATCCAGTAGTGCTTTCCGAATAAGTTCTCGAGTAACAATACCCAACAGCAGGGATCCAACCATAGATGAATTAGCGGAAGCCATCCACATACTCATTTCAACAGTTGGCAAACGGCTCGAATCGCTTCAAATCACTAATATGTTCATCTATATGTTCCACATCAGCTGAGTGTAACTGAATAAGATGGGCGCCTCTCGACGTACGTTTCCTTGCTTCTCTGTTTAGATAATAAAATCGGCGGTTCTTGACAAATATTCTGATGGATTAAAAGAAGTTGGTTCTGTATCAGAACGTAAAGCGTTGAAGTGCTGTATGTCGTGTTTCTGAGTCGTTTTTATCTACGCTTAAACCAGAATTTCATCTTAGGCTGTCAAAGGCATATTCACTGCGAGGTAATTAAACATAAATAAACCATTAATACCATGAGTCAGTGCCGGATTAAGGTGGAAGCTAAAACAAGCAGCAACCCAGGGTCCCCGCCAAAGGTAACAAGACTAATGACCTTACCGTAACAACCAGAAAGGATGGATAACAGGCGCCCTCATAGTTAATAGTCCAGGAAAAATAGATGTCTTAAGTCAGCACTGCACCTTCTACTGTCAACAGTTGTACAGACCGCGAGCAGAATACTCATCGTAGTGGCCAGGGTTTGTCAATGGTAAATAAGTTATCACCCTACATGATAATGCCGGGTCACATAACACTGTATTTAACAGTGAAAAATGTATATACTTTGGTTTTGAGGTTCACAATTTCCCTCGTTTTCGCCAACACTTCGAAAGTTTTAAAATCGTACATTGAGAAAATTAGATTTTTTGTGTATGTTTAGTTTGTCCTTAACCTATTTTCACCTATTTATATGTCACCTGTGGAGCCTTCATGACAACTCTACCCCCACAACGCGTGATGTTGCTACATTGTAATTACGCGACTGCAGGAATGCAATTAGTTCGGCAAAATGAAAGCTGACATCATTACGACGAACTCTCTCAAGATGAACGGTTATGGGTTCCTGATTTTTTTTCGATTTCTGGATGTGACGAGTCCACCATTCGCTATATCTTTGTGTAGTCCATCGTTAAACTCTGGAGTTAACGAAACAGGTCTTTCATTTTATGAAATGTTTTAAACACTAAAACTATTTTAACGAACTAAATATAGCGAGTACATGAAAGCAATAAGTAAAGCATTCGCGGCAATCCTAGAAGGTTATGATCACTAATTAAGCGGAAACCAGTATTAAATAATACCTGAGTGTTACAGTGTTAACTTTTGCCAACAGGTCAATACTACTGTCCTTCTAGATGTTAGAATGTATCACTAGAAACTATTAGTATACAAACATTTCAAGTTTACTGATTACTAGTATCCCTTTCCCTCCACAGGCCGGTTTTGATTGTGAACCACTAGTTTTTTAAAATAAAGAATACATCTAATTCCATAGCTTATCATTAACTTTCCTTTTGCATAGGTGCTTTTCAGAAGCTTCGTTTATCTCTATATGCAAGAAGGCCAAGATCGTACCCATTCCAAAGTCAGGCAACAAAAATTTGGTTATTAATAAAGACCCATATACCTTCTTCTTGTCTTATTCATCATCTGTGAAAATATTGTAAATGATATTCTACAAAAATTCACTTTATCGTACATCCACCCAGCTGTGTGGATTTCTTCTTAGCACCTCCTGCCTAAACAATAGGTCTATTCCTCAGTCAGACGCCATTATTTTCCTGCCTAATAATACATAACTTGATATCATATACTTTGATCTCACAAAAGCATTTGATTCGATTACTCATGCTCATATGCTAGAGAAACTTTCTCACATTTTGAACATTCCCGACCAATTCTTATCCTTAATTAATTATTACCTAGCTGACCGAAAGTTACGTGCTGTTCTTCTGGCGCTGCTTCTCAATGATGTACAGATATTTAGAGTTCAACAGGGTTCTGTCCTCGGATCTTGTCTTTTTGTTTTATTCATGGACGACCTTATGGACCATTACAATGAACGCAACACCAGTCGAATATTGTAATTATGGCAGCACAAAATCAACATTTACAAATCAACTGCCCTCACAATTAGTTCTGACGAAAGTCTTGTTCAAAGTTCGTATCATCCTATCCTAAACTTTCATCGCTCTAAGGTGTGTTTTGATAGTTTAAAACCTGACATTTGAACTCATGTTATAATGTCTTCTAAAATTGCATGGAACTTCTGCGTTTCGTTTACAGATTCGTTGAATTGAAGAATCCTACAACATTTTGTTTATTCTAGAACAGTGTTACGTTTCTCTGCACATTGTATATTGCTCTCCTATCAGATATATTACGTCTCGCACAGTGCTGTCTAAGGTTACCGAGATTTGAACATTTTTATTGGCTATCGTTCGCTTTCGTGTCCCATCCACACGCAATTTCAGCAAACAATAACTTTTAGAATTCTTCTCCTTTAGCACGTGTACATTTGCATGATTTCAAATACCTGTATAAAATTGTAATTAGAATGGACATTTCCGTTTTCCCCGTCCTTATATATGTTACAGTTTGTTTGTGTACATCGGATTAAATAACATATAATGCTTTTTAAATGTCAGCGCTACAGTTTTCCGTTACGTAGAAATATAACATGAAATACTGAGAATTAAATCTCCTACGTCATACAAAGAAAATCATCCTCTGATTGGTTTGACGTAATCAGTCCGTTGTATTTCCGTAGCTATATGCTTCTCCCTGTGTTACGTTCCTTATTTAGAAGTTTGAAGACAAAAAACAAAAAAGAGAAAAATATTTACTTCATCACTTAACGAAATAATTATAATGTACAAATCTGCAGAACACACTTAAATAAGTTTAAACACCAAAACATGTTTTTAATAACAGAAATTGCTCGACACATAGACAGGGGGCAGTCTTAACTTGCAATTTTCTTCTTATCGCTCGTTCGTGCAACTGTTTATATCTTGTAAATGTAGCTCAGTTGGTAGTCGCAGCTGTGCTGCGGTGGCGAGTGCACGTGTATAAAGCACTCTATGTGTGCAAACGAGCCGTGTGTTGGTACTGAAGTTTGATAGGATCAGGCATTGTGGTGAAACGCGTGAATACTTTCCGTTTTGATTTTTCAGAAGCTAATCAACGATCAGTAACGTATAAAGCGCATGAGTTTATTTATGAAGTATTTCGATTCGAGGAAGAACAAATTCTTTCAATCCAGATTGACGGTTACAAAAAATGTGTCTATGTGAAATTATTATCTGCGTTATTATGTGAGCAAATATTACGTGAGTACCCCGACGAAATTCCGTTTACTGATGAGTACCAGACCTTCAAAGTGAAAGTGGAATTAGCGGATAAGCCGATAACATTGGTGAAACTATCAGTGGTCCCTACTGAACTACCCCATACTGACATTTACGAAGTGTTGTCACAATACGGACTCGTCAAATCGATCAAAGACGAATTCTTTACTGCAGGTCATAGGTAACGTGTACCTACGGGTCGCAGGTTAGTATATATAGAACTTCAACGTACAATACCTACGTTTGTTGAAATACGTCATGAGCGTTATTTAGTGCAATACAACGCTGAAGCAAAGCGTTGTTATAAGTGTAATAGTACCCTATATACGTATCAAGCTTGTACTCAGCGTTTAGTGAATAGTGCTCAACCTGCAGACCGCGTGTCCCTGACAGACCACACAGAAGAACCCAAATTCCAATCAGTGGAATTCCCGTCAGTGGAATAAGTTTATGGGCCAGTCAAGGGGTCGCAAGCCGAGCAATCTGTTTCAGACAACGTGACAAGAGAGGACAATCGTGAGCAGATTCAGGTGTCCAGTCCTGAAAAACGAGATGGTGAGACTATTATCCAACTAGAAGAACACGGAGTTGTAGCTGCCCAGGAAACGAATCGGTCCCAAGAAGAACACGAAGAACACTTGGATACGGATCAGCAGCTACACCAGGAAGCCAACCCCCATTCTCCTCCCCATTCCAAACCTACCCCCTCAGAAAGCGGGGTTTGCAGTGTAAGTGATGGTCGCAGTGTAAATAGTGAAAACAATGACCCCACAGTATTGAAGATCCCGCAAGGTGAAGTGTTTCTTCCACCCCCGGAGAAAGTAGTTACACCAACGACACAGGAGGTGACCAAAGAACGCAGTGAACCAGGTAAGCTAGATATAGCAGTGACAAGTGACTCCGACGACGGCTCTATTCAAGAAAAGAAACGTAAACGTGGGAAGAAATAAACGCGCCTCTTTAAGTGGAACTGCCGCCTCTAGCGTGAACCCGCAGTTTCTTCGAACTACCCGGTTTGGGGTGTATAGAAGTGGCGCCGAGCACAACAGTACGGAGCAAACTAAAAGTGGGTCAATTAGTGGGGAGTAATTAGCGCCACGATGTCATCCTGGGGCTATTTCCTTTTGTTCTCTGTCTTCATGACACACACTCTTACTATAGCTAGTATTAATATTGGGGGGGCCGTTAAGCCCTGCCAGGATGCTAGCACTTCAAGATTATATAGTACAATCCGACATTCACGTTGTGTTTTTGCAAGAAGTAGGCCCTGATATAACTTATTTACCAGCAAATTTGCAAGTTTATGCTAATTATACGCATAACAATTTAGGAACTGCAATTCTCACTAGAGACGGTATAACCCTGAGTGACGTACAATGTCATCCATCAGGACGAATTACTAGTGCAAGATTTCAAAATTATACCTTCATTAATCTATATGGACCCTCTGGGTCTCAACACCGTAAGGAGCGTGGCATTTTTTATGCCCAGGACCTGCTGGTTTATTTAAGAATAAGCACGCCATATCTTATTCTGGGAGGAGACTTTAATGCGGTGAGCTCTTATTCGGATGCGGAATCTCCTAATAACTATAGTCCTGAGCTGTATCAACTAGTACAAGAGTACCCGTTACATGACGTGTGGCAGTTGTTACATCCCGACTCCTACGCACCGACTTACAGATGCTTATCAGAATAATGGAAACACCTGAACGAAAGTGCAACTTACCAGATTAATATGGTGTCGGGCCACCTTTCGCCTTCAGAACAGCCTTGATGCGACGTGGGATGGAGGCATAGAGGTCGTGAATGGTAGCAAGTGGAATATTACACCATTCCTCGTGCAGGGCATCGGCCAGTTCTGTGAGAGAGGATGGAGGTGGAAATCGTCGCCGGAGTCGTGTTTCCAAGATGGACCACAGATGTTCAATTATGTTGAGATCTGGGGATTGGGCGGGCCAGGGGAGGTGTTGAACTTCATCCCGATGTTCCTCAAACCACGCTGCAACAACTCCAGCTGTGTGAAGGGGTGCAATATCATCCTAGAATATGGCGTCATTGTCCGGGAACAACATCCGGACCATAGGATGCAAGTGGTCTTCTAAAATTGCGACATAATCGTTGGCAGTGATGCGTCCGCGAAGTGTGACCACAGGACCCAATGAAAACCATGATATTGCGGCCCACAGCATCACCGTGCCGCCGCCATGTTTCACAGTTGGGCGGAGACACTGCAGATCATACGCTTCTTTGGGCGTTCTCCACACATAAACACGGCCCGTGGTTTGGAATAGGGTGAATGGTGACTCATCCGACCATACCACACGTTTCCAGTCGTCAACGGTCCAAGTTGCATGGTCGCGGCACCATTTGCGGCGTGCTAAAGTGTTCTGGTCCCTGATGAGAGGTTTGCCCCGTGCAACACGACCCCGTAAGTTCATGTCATGTAATTCGCGGCGGACTGTGATTGTCGAAACAGGTTGGGGGAGGTGCTGATTGAGTTCCTCCGTCACTTGCGCCGCAGTGGCACGACGGTTCCGCGTGACAATGCGCTTTAATACCCGGCGTGCCCTGTCACTGATGCTTTTCTTCCGCCCACTGTTCCGCTTCCCCGATGTGGTTTTCCCGTGTGTTGTGTAGGCCGTCATCACCTTCGACACTGTCCCTGGCGACACACATAACACACTAGCCACTGCCGTCACACTCACTCCACATAACCGCGCATCAACAATTTGCTCTCTTTGAAACTCTGAGAGGTCTCTCATTTTACACTACCTCCGTCTGCTGCAGCCACTGCACACTCCTATTCCACGACGCCTGACGTAGTATGGAGACCGACCTTAACACACCACCACCAGCAGTACGGCGCTGCGGTGGCCACGACACCACTGCCAACCCATACATCTGACGTGTTGCCAACTACAGGTGTATCCATTATTCTGATAAGCATATGTATATACGAGTGAATTCTAGTTCCCGTATAGATAGACATGCGGCATTACTATAAAACCTATCAAATGTGAAAGAAGTATCTCGTTACCCGATGTGTGTGTCTGACCATTTAAGTTTGGTTATGAAAAAAGGCTCCCAACGGCCCTTCTCCAAAGAGGTTGTGGCTATTTTAAAATGTCGAACTCAGTTTTGGAAGAGCAACCTGTTTGCGAACAATTTACGAAAAAATGGATCTATTGGATTACGCCAAAAAACAAATATTCGAACGTAGTTGATTTGTGGTACAAGTTCTGTAAACCTAAAATACAATCATTTATCCGATGGTATACCTATAATCAAAAAAGGGACCTGCGAAGTAAACATCGCTCTTATTTTCGCTGTTATTTAGAAGTTCAAAAAGATGCTATCCGGAATCGCCTATTATTGCCTAAGGTTTAGAAATATAAAGCGCTATTATTAACCTTTCACCGTAAAAGACATCTCGAATTTGTACAAAAAAGTAAAGTGAAGTTCTTTGATCCACAGGAACATTATTCGGTGGCACATTTGTTGCATGAAGTCAAAAGAAGTAAAACAAAATTAATTACCAGTGTTTATGACTCACACCATGATTTAAAAGATAATTTCCCTGGAATTCGCAATACTTTCCTTGAGGCCTTTTCTCAAGCTTCCCAACCATACGAAGATCAAGATAGTACCTTTGAAGTAGGTCAATACATTCCTTCCTAGCTTTCGCAAGAATGTAACAATGCGCTTCGAACACCCTACACTAGTGATGAGGTGAAAACGGCGTTTTATAAAGCAAAGAAAACCGCAAGTCCGGGCATCGATGGGATTTCGCCCGGTCTATATCAAACGTTTTGGCCCATAATGGGGGAAACCCTGAAACAATTGGTAAATCAGTGGATGACTGTGCCGGAGTCAGTAAAGAGACCATCAGCGGCGGTTATGGTCTTTCTCCCTAAAAAGCCTTGCCTTACATAAGTTCGACATTACCGTCCAATCTCCTTAATGACCACGGATGTTAAAATTATTAGTCGATGTTTAATCTATAGACTACGTCACTACGCCTCGGAACTTATAAGTCCTGAGCAATATGCAGCAGCACCAAATAAAAACATATTTCAGATATTATTAAATATACGAGACTATACTGCAGTGGCGCAAGAATATAAAATAAACACCTATTTGTTGAATTTAGATTTTGAATCTGCTTATGATAAAATTTCGCATAAGTAGCTGTGGTCCGTAATGCAACACTATGGAGTTGATCAACAAGTCATACAACATGTTAAATATTTATACAAAGATGCTACCACCACCTTGCTGATCAATAATCATTTATTGCCACCACTTCCCATGCAACGAGGAATCCGTCAAGGGTGCCCAAGTAGTCAATTCCTGTATGCCGTAGCTTTGTCTCCCTTGTTACATAAATTAAAGCGTGAACTTCACGACGCTATGGGACCCTCGCCACCATTAAAAGTGTTGGCATACGCAGATGACGTGTGTGTTTTATTACATAGTGAGCAAGATAATCAAGTTATGCAACAATATGTTCAAAAATTTGAACAAGCCTCTGGCTCAGTGCTAAATAAACAAAAAACACAACAATTAGTGGTTTATAATACGGGTGAAAGTTTACAAACAGAATTTCCTACAGTGCCGAAAATAAAGATTTTGGGAATTTGGTTCGAACCGCAATATAAGACAATGATTGCAAACAATTATAATGTACTCATAAACAAACTACAGACACTTAGTTATTTCTGTAAATATCGATCATTAAGCTTATTGTCTCGTATAAAATATGTAAATATTTACTTATTGTCAAAAGTTTGGTATGTAGCAAATATGTTAACAATGCCTCGTGTACATGAAAAAAAATACAATCGCTGTCTGGCTGGTTTATTTGGTATCAGCAGGTATTCCGTGTCAGCTATGTTGAGTTGAGTCTACCGTATGGCCTTGGGAGCTTGAACCTGATGAACATCTTCGAAAAAGCTGAGAGTCTTTTCATTAGACGCACGATCCAAGTGGCAGACCTCCAACCGCTACTCCTCACTTCCTATCTGCTTGAGACCTTGAGGACTCACTGCTCAACAGCATTTCTTCTCGCTATCCATGACATACCGAACCGTTTAAAATATTATCAAAAGGTAGTCAGTTTTTTGAGATATGAACAAGTACGAATTCCAATGGCTGATATTACTTGTAATCACATTTATCAGTGTTATTTACAGCGAGTTAATAACATTAGATTACAAATAGAGGAACCGCAGGTTGATTGAAAATTGATATGGCGTAATGTACATACTGCCTTTTTGTTAGCCACACAGAGATCAATTTGGTACTTAGTGGTGCATGATGCCATATATTCTAAATACAAGCGATGGCGGCATAAGTTTGGTGACGACAACTTATTTCATACATGCTGCAATTTAGATACATTGGAACATAGAATCACGAACTGTACAAAGACCGCTCCGATATGGCAACAATGTCGAAGTTTAATAGGATTAATCACTAGAACTCCTCCGAATGTTATTAAATTTGAGCTGGTTCGACGCCCACAATTTAATTATTTTCCACGACAAAAGAACAATGCGGTGATTTGGTATCTTGCACAGCTGTTGAGTTATATTTTGTGTAACACTCAACCAGTCGTGGGGTTTTGGGAGTATCTACGAATGAATTATGTATTAATTCCTCACAGCGACAAAC
>JAGDQP010052609.1:0-13747 GCA_022664845.1 Lepisma saccharinum | reverse complement strand
TCGCTTCGCCTCATTGGGGCGCTGCCCCCAGAATTCCAAGATGGCCTCGCTGGGGCGCACCCCTTTATCGCAATCAGGCTCCAGCGGGGAACTGTAACCTAATAGGGGAGACGAGCCGAATTTATTCTAACCTACTCGTAATGGTACACCTTCATACCAAATTTCGTTTCTCTAGCTTCAGCCGTTATAAAGTGGGGCTTAGGCGGGCATTTTGGATAAAAGATGGTCACATTTTTAACGTTTTCTTATATTTTCGTGACATACTCGTGATGATACACTGTCATACCAAATTTCATTTCTCTATCTCGAACGATGTGAAAAATGGTATTTCAGCTGCCATTTTGAATCAAAGGTGGTGAATTTTTTAAAACGTTGTTATGTTTTCCTAAACTACTCTTGATAATACATCATTATGTCAAATTTCGTATTTCTGGCTCAAGCAGTTGGAAAATGGATTTATGACGCCCGCCATTTTGGATCCAAGATGGCGTCTTTAGAGATATTTTGTAATATTTTCATAATCTACAAATAATGTACTGTCAAACTAAATTTCATTATTCTAGCGGCACCCGTTTAGGCTGTGTATTCTTTAAAAGTTTAGGGTTGGCGGCCATTTTGAATTCAAGTTGGCGACTTTTTAAAATTTTTAAAAACTTTTCTTAATTTGCTATCAATGATGTAGTTTCATACCAAATTTCACTGTTCTATCTTTAGTCGTTTAGGCTGTGTATTCTTTGAAATTTTAGGTTTGGCGGCCATTTTGAATCCAAGATGGCGACCTTTTCAAAATGTCGGAATTTTTCCTTTATCTACTTATCATCCTCTACCTTCATACCAAATTTCATGTTTCTAGCTTACTCCAAACACCCTAAACAATATGATGAGTGAGTCAGTCAGTGAGTGAGTGAGTGAGTGAGTCAGTTAGCCTAAAATGTGCAATTTCAGGGGTCCACAACTAGAACATAGTTTGAGATACGAATATGAAATTTTGTACATCTGCACATATTTACCATATCTCCTTAACGGCAAAAGCTCATATTCCTATCTTTAACATCTTTTTTCTTACGGGGCCTCCAAATCGTCGATTTTGCCATAAACTCTTGTTCCTGTATAACATGCTTCTGGCAGTGCTAACGTTTTCTGACGTGAAGAACTTGGCTCATGCACTGCCGTGCATGTTGATATCTTATTTTGCCACATTTGTGTGGTTAATCTCTTAGTTACATTTATTTTACTGCTTATCTGCTTACTATTATGCAATGTAATCTCCAACTAAAGTTGCAAAGTTTTCTACACTTATGCGAAATGAACTTATGTTGGAACCACATCTGACATACCTAATCACCAAATTAAGACTCAAATCCCATACTTTGTCGCCAACTTTAATAAGGGGAAAATGTGTTATATAAATTATAACTATTTTTAAGCTTTGAATATTTCCCTTACTAAATGATTTGTTGGGAAATTTGATAAGTGATATCCTTTCTGAAAATAATAACTTTGAAGATACCAACATGCAAATTTCAGTACGGTTTAGTTGTCTCGCCGAGGACAACAACTAAAGTAAATCTTATTTCCAAGATTAATGTTCAACACAATATAAAGCATTGATACTCATTGGTAAATTGAACAATTAGTATTTAATAATGAGATTCATGTTTCCTGTATCTAGATTCCATAATCATGATGAAAACAAATGTTTTACCTTACAGTATTGCAGTCCATTTAATATGATTTTCCATGCATTTTGGCATATTGCAACATTATAAAACATTGTTCTATATCTTAAAAGTTTTACCTGTAACTCTCATCACGATTTATATTCATATACAAATCCATTATATTTGCAATGCTAGTTATAAAACCCAAAAATAATAAGTCGATTTAACAGAGAACTGAAAAAGACAATGTCAACAAGTTGGAAGACACTTCGTAACAAACTAATATTTTAACCCATAATTCTGAATCTAAACGTCAGATTTCTTATTTCTAAATTATGCCATTGTTTTGAATATATCACAATGCAGAACATTCATTATCCATCCTCCGTATGTGTTAGAGGTGTCAGCACTTGCGACACTTCTAGGATGCACCCAATGTGCATTCACGCTGTCTCAAATGCGGATATGGACACTTCACTAGGGTGTGTATCAAGTCTGACGCCACCATTCCAACTATGTCAATTTCATCCGGCAATCTATAGAAGATTTTAGTCATTCAATCCACTCGGAGCCTCTTGAGAAATCTTTCAAGACAGACTCTGCAAACATCGAAAAAACATATAACACACACACCCCGAGGCACACTTACCGTTAGAAGTAAGTTTATCTGGAAACACTTGTATTCGATGAATTTGGATTTCGTCGCATGACTTCTTTCCGGACAATCACATTAATATTAATAGGGAGCAGTTTTCTTTGGTATCCTGGATATATATTTGGTTCGTTATCTTTAAGTGTACAATGTATTACGTCCTAATGAGCGGTCTAATAATGCCTGTGTGCACATTTTTTAAACTTGATTTTATATGTGCCAGGCTATCGGCTAACTTTTGGCTTCGGCCCGTCACGATTCCCCCATTTACAGCCAGTGAAAATCCACGAGTATCCATGCTCCGCTGCCGGGATTCGAACTCGGGTCCTTCGAGTCGTTGGCCTAACGCCTTAGACCACGCGGCTACCCGGCCGGCATTGTGTGCACATTTGTTGGCTATATGTGGGTTTCCATTGATCAGTTTTTTGCAGGAAATATCATAGAGTGAGAATTTCTTTCTCATGTTTGTAGTCAACATCCAAGATAATTCACTCCTTATATTTGTTATTTGATTTGTAGTACACACGTTTAACAAAAATTTTCTTAGGGCCACTTAGCAGCCTTTTTCTCTTATTAGAAAGAAAATGTTCGCTCTGCTCCTGAATGTAGGTGCTGACGTATGTGATCTCAAAGATTTTGGAGATTGATGTACACTGCTTAATGAGTACTGTTTTTGCTAATCACTTTTAAAAGACGTATATAATTTTTCTAGAGGGTTCAGCTCTGGATTTGTGTATTTCTTCTATATTTGAGCTATTGCGGATTTGTGTGTCCAGTTGTCGCCCGAATATCTGCCTGAATTATTTGATACTCTTGCTAGGTGCGCATCTTTTCTGCTAATACTAAATTCACACCAAAACTTAGATGAATTAATAAAAAAAAATATTCATTCATCTATGTTTTGTTTTGAACTCGGTTCCATGTTAGTTAACTATGCCATGTAATGTTTCAGTGCGTTTGATCAGTAGAGTAATCCAAAGAAATGTCCGATAGTAGATGTTCTCTTTTTAATTTGAAGTTTATTGAGAACTAGTTTGACATTGTCGTTAGTGGGCTCTTTTATTATTTTTCTGGAGATATTTTAGTGTAGTTCGGGACCTGACCAGGCTTTGGTTGGTGGGAGTGTTTAAGGACAAGAGATCTGATTTCATTTCTGTCGTATACAGAGTGATTTTGTTGATTCCCAGTAATGGCCGTTCTGCTTTGCTTTAGTCCGTTGTCTTACAAAAGGGATGAAGTTGGGAATGGTTTTCCTCACAGCAACTGCTGACTGTTCCTGTTATATGTGGTGCCTCACCTGCAATCTACACGTATGCACGAGCTGTAGGGTTGTTTGGAGCACTGATATTTCTTAAAGTGATCTTAATTATTTTTAAATGAAACCCTTAATTAGTTAAAGTGTTCTTGTATTTTTTTTTTTTTTTGCTAAGTACAGCAAGTGATTAATCAGGCATCTTTTTCTCAACATTTTTATTATTCTCTCTAAGCGACGGGTTCTTTCAGGCAGGTTTAACTCTCTTCACTTACCTATTGCTCCCAATGTGCGTGAGGATCCCTGTGGATGGACTAGATACACACATGTCGGTGGAAAACTTCTGTTCTACTATTTTTTGTGAAGGTTGAGTGGAGTGATTTTGTTTATTTATTTTGTTTGTTTGATTATTTATTTAGTAAGTAGTTGAGTAAACTCTAAATATCAGCTGTCATTTTTCTAAGATGGTGTCCATTAGCTACCCAATAATTGGGAATATCATATATATATATTTCATACTAGTTATGTGCTGAATCCAAAAGTATATCGCAATGTTTTTGTTGTTACCCGTTTATAATTACGGGATGCCGGTAGGTAGAGCAGAATAACTTATAGGTGTAGTTTATAACTAATTTAATTATAGATATTACAGGTTACTTAAAAGACTGTTTGGAACAATAGCTATTTACAATTTGAATGTTTTGTTTAACCTATTTTTTCTAAGTAATTCTTTTCAGTTAAAACCATCTTTAATTAGAAAAAGCTATGAAACAAAGAAAAAGTACTATATCGGGAGCCATTACTCCAAGATGTCGGTCATTAACTACCCTGTAATTGAGAATATAATGCATACAAGTTATGGTGGTGATTGCTGAATTTTAAAATATGTCGTTCCAAGTAATTCTTTTCAATTATGGGGACAATGAAAAAGTGTCTAGCCGACAAAGTGTCTCTACGACAAAGTGGACCTTATTTTGAGAGACAGTTTGTCGGCGACAAAATGTATCTTCGATGAACCAAATTGAGAAAGAGAGACAGTTTGTCGTTCAACCCCGTAAAAGTGTCCCTCCTCAGGAATCCAATACACTTTGTCGCCGATGAACCAAATAAGAAGAAAGACAGTTTGTCGTGTTTAACCCCGTGAAAGTGTCCCTCCTCAGGAATGCGATACAGTTTGTCGGAGAGACACTTTGTCGCCGATGAACCAAATGAGAAAAAGAGAACTCCTAGTTGACTCAACTGGCAATTGTGTTGTCTGTCTCTGTGTGTATCTGTATGTCTCACAATATAATTGCCGAACGCGTGAACCAATTTGAAACTTTCATATACTGTTTATTTGCTCAAAGGACAGGTCAAGTTCGTTGTGGAAGAAAATCGGACAAGGGGAGGAAGGCGTTAAAACGCTCGCTAAAAATGCAAACAAAGATAAAAATGAAGACAACTATTATTAAATGGACTGTTTTCTGTTATAAGAGCTTTATAAATTTGCAAACATACTTCAAGGATTGCGTGCTATTGGTTGGGGGGACAAAATCGGACTAGGATTTAGCCAAAAATGAAAAAGGGTGTGCTCTAAAATCGGGAGGTCCACTGTTCGAAGAATCTTTACAATAGTGATATTACAAGTTGATTGGAAACATCCCTCATTTGTTTAAGCGTAAGGATTTTCTGACAAATCCCTGTTAATATTAGTTGATAGGAGAACTGTTGCTGTTTTCCAACCACTCCTGGTTCGGCCAAGAAATCTTTGTGCATTTCGTCTTACCAGTTGCCATTTACTTTAAGAGTTGTATTAAGTTACATAATACAATATTTAAATCTTTAGATTCTATCAGTTCTGTCAGTCCTCATTCCCTTAACAAATTAATTGTTCTTCAAAGGTTAGTGTTGTCTTTTCTTGCAAAATTAAATAACTCCTCCCTTGTTAGTGTTAATGGTTGGCTTTCTCATCCTGAAAGTAAAAAAAAGAAAAACATACTTGGTGGGAGGAGACCTTGTCGCCGATGAACCAAATTAAGGAAGAGAGACAGTTTGTCGTGTTCGACCCCGTCAAAGTGTCTCTCCTCAGGAATGCGATACAGTTTGTCGTAGAGACACTTTGTCGCCGATGAACCAAATGACAAGAGAGACAGTTTGTCGTATTTGACCCCGTCAAAGTGTCCCTCCTCAGGAATGCGATACAGTTCGTCGGAAAGACACTTTGTCGCCGATGAACCACAGGAGAAGAGAGACAGTTTGTCGTAGAGACACTTTGTCCGTGGGACATCTTGTCGGCAACGAACCAAATGAAGAGAGACAGTTTGTCGGAGAGACACTTTGTCGCGGTCCCTAAAGTCATCCTAAATTAGTTATAGAAATAATAAGAACTTGTTCTATTGACAGCCATTTTTCGAAGTTGGCGGCCATAGGTACCCTATAATTGGGAGTATCGTGTCTACATTATGTGTTGGTGATGTGCTGAATAATACATTATGTAGTTTCGAGTCGTTCTTTTTAATTAAAGCTATCCTTGATAAGAAAAAAAAGAGAAATAAATAAGTGTATATCGGCAACAATTTTTCCAGGATGGCGGCCATTAGCTACCCTATAATTGAGAGTAGCATGCCTAAATGTTATGCTGATATGCTGAATCCAAGAATATATGATAATACCAAGTTCGCTTAGATGAAACCCTACAACCCTCAACGACTATTAGCTCGGAATTGCTGAATCACACTACTCGCAAATTATTTGTATACTTGACCAACTTATTTAATACTATGTTTCACACGTTATTTCCCTAAAGCGTGGAATGATCACTATTCTGAAACCAGGAAAAAGCCCACCTCTCGTTGAGAATTATTCACCCATAAGCTTGCTATCGCATCTGAGATAATTATTTAGCGTGTTCTCCAACATAATGAAGAACATACCCTCATTCCGAATTCTCACCAATTCTATTTCGTGCTCAACATAGCACCACAGATCAACTGATCCGAGTAGTGGATTTTGATACTAATGTGTTTAATCGCCGACAGTATACCCATGGAGTTTTCCTGGCCATCTTCAAAGCTTGTGATAAAGTGTGTCTTGGGCTTATCATACAAACTTATTCTACAAAGCTTCTTAATATGTTACATTCATTTACTTAAATCCTACCTTATAAATCGTGAATAATTTACCAAGTATTTTCTGAAGGAATAAACTATAGTCTCTACAATTACACTTATAAACCCAGGAGTGCCCTAGAGTAGTTTTTTCACTATTATTATATACGTTATACACAACAGATGTGCCTATCAGTCAGGTTTGTTTTCCAGCAATGCTGATGATATAGGCATCGTCTGTCTTTGTGCTACAGATACGCACAAGACCAAATATTGACTGCATCTTCTACCTAGAGCAAGGTCTTACATTTGCAAATCGTACAAATTAAAGCAAAGTGCATACTGAAAAGTGTTTGCCTGATACAAAAAAAACTTCGTTGTTGCAGTTTAAGCCAAGAAACCATGCTCCATATTCTGAAAATCTTTATAATACCTATATTAATTTATGCGTCCCTGTCATGGACGCATCTAGTCATATTCCAAAAGTGAAAAGTTTACGCACCAGACCGGGTAAAATTATCACTGGGCATGATAAGTATATCCAAAGTATTAAAATTCTATAGGGGATCCACATCTCCATACAATCAGTGACATTATCACACATACGTACACGAAATTCTACCTGACAATTTCCAGATACTTGAGCAATAGCAGAAATTGGTGCAGCACATAGTTAGACTATTTAAACTGGTATATATAGCATAGATGTGGCACAGCACGTAGTTTTGAATCCCGTTCGCGGAGATTTCTGACCTGCCGTTGCAGGATCAGATGCATAACATGAACCTAATCACAACGCTTTTTTAATAAAGGACAACTAACTAACACTATGGCTTATGGAACTCGCAAGTTCATCGCCGCAGTAACAAACGTTCGCCATTGGATTCTATCCTGAGGCCTCCCAACGACGTCTCGGTCTTCCCAATGGTCTTCTTCCATCCGGCCTTCCAACCAGGATAGAATATAATTTTCGTTTCTTCCTCATCCGAGCTACACGGCCTGCCCACCTTAGTCGTCGCGAATTCATTATGTTTACATCTGGTGAATCGTACAGTCCGTGGAGTTCTAAATTATGCAGTCTCCTCCACTCTCTAGTCATCTCGTCCCGTATATCTTTCTCAAAATCTTATTTTCAAACACACGAAATTTATGTTCATCTGCTTGCGTTCCCCGATACTAAGTGCCTTTTTATTTCTTCCGTGGCCTAATGTTTGCTTGTTACCTATGCTCCCAAGTATTTAAATTTGTTTACTTTCTCTATTACCTCATCCCTAATTCTTATGTTTGTATTTCCTTCATTCCCTGTGTTTCGGCTTATCATGTATTTACCTGTAGACCTATCTCATCGCACGCTTCTACTAAGACATCGGTGTTGCTTTGTAGTGCATCTATATCGTCTACTATTAAATCTGCATCATCCGCGTATACGAACAGTTGATTCAAACCATTCAATGATAGTCCCCTTTTGTCCCCTCTAATTTTTAAAATCGCATATTCTAACGCAAAGTTAAACAATAGTGGTGACAAGGCATCGCCTTGTTTCAATCCGTTGCGAATCTTGAAACTATCTGACATATTATTATTATCTATCCGTACTCTGCTTATGGGGTCGCTGAGACACATCTTCACTAGTTGAACCATTTTTTTCGGAATTCCAAATTGTATTAGGATACTGTATAACTTTTCCCTCTTGATAGAATCATATGCTTTCTTAAAATCAATGAATAGCTGGTAAACCGTCCCATTCAATTCCCATTTCTTCTCCAAAATTTGTCTCAAGGCGAAAATCTTGTCCAACGTGGATCTATTTCTTCTAAATTCACATTGGTGATCTCCAATTACTTCATCTGCGTATACACTTAGGCGTGTTAATAGAATATTACTTAGTACCTTGTAACAGGTTGGAAGTAACGAGATTCCGCGGTAATTATTACAGTCTGATTTATCGCCTTTTTTGTAAATCGGAACTATTACTGAGGTTTTTAATTTCCTTGGGATCTCCTCCTTTCTCCATATAGCACTTATTAATTTATGTAGTTCCTTGATTAGTGCGGTTCCTCCTGCTTTAATTAATTCGGCTGAAATATTTGCTATTTCTGGTGATTTGAAAATTTTCAATTTCTTTACCGACATTTCGATCTCGATCTCGCTAGGTTCGGGAATCCACGGTTTGCGATATGGATTTCAAATTCCTCTGTTTGTTCCCCGTTGTGTATATTAAGACGTTTGTCGAAATAACTTTCCCACACATCGACAATTTTGGTCGGATCCGCCTGAAGATCTGCACGTTCATTTCTAATCATTCCTAACCTCGACTGGTAACCTTTTCTTAACGAGTTTACCCCTTTAAATAGATCTCGTATGTTATTTGTCTTCCCGTTTTCCTCAATCTCCTGAATTTTCTGGGTCAGATATTCTCGCTTTTTGTTTCTGAACCCGAGTGTGGCGTTTCGTTTCGCGTTACTTTAGTGGTTGGTATTTGCTTAGCTTTTATTACTTAGCCATCGTTGCCTGGATCGTTTTCGTTCGTCATAATGCTTAAGGCTTTCTTCATCAAACCAAGGTTTGTTTTCCTGTTGTTTCCTCTCACCTACACGTTCCATCGCTGCGCTCTTAATTGTTTCACGAATTGCCTCCCACATCTTCCTAACATCAATTTCATTATGAATATAATCATTGTTATTACTCGAGTCGGTTAGGATTTAGAACCTATTTGAGAGTTCGAGTTTGTAATCTGTTTTATGCTCTGATTATTTAATCGTTTCACTTCGAATTTCAGTTATTTTGACCCCTTGCTTTCTCAGTTCGCGATGCATAATTCCCCTTACTTTTGTGATCACTAATTGATGGTCGGTGTCACCTTCCGCTCCTCTGTACGACCAAACATCCATTATGTTGGTGTGTCTTTGTCTATCTAATAGTACGGGATCGATCTGGTTGAGAGTTTTGCCGTCCGGAGATACCCATGTGTATTTGTGTATGTCTTTGTGTTCAAAGTATGTGCTCTTTACCAGTAGGTTTTTCGAAATAGCGAAAGTTATGTCTTTCTGCATTGTTGTTGGTCTTTTCGTGAAGACTTCATTTGCCTATAGTAGGTCTATATTTTTCTTCCTTCCCTAAAGAAACATACTGAGTCATACTGAGATACTACTCAGTACACAAACTGAGAGAACTGTGACCCTGACCCAATCGAACATTTTAGTAAAGAATTCAAGGTTGCATACTTTGGAGTGCATTAAGATATGCAATATTTGTGAAATAAATTGTATATCTATACAAGAGCTTAAATACATTCAACATTAAATAGCCTCTACTCACTGTGATTTTGAACCTTGAAATAGGAGCACACACATATATTGTACCTTCAAGCGACAGAAGTATTTACAATTGTTATTTTAAATATTAACTTTCGGTGTGTATGATGCTTCCGTAGAAGAGAGGTGTTGCATACATTAATATGTTCAGCTAATTATATCCTCCAATACGTATGTCACATTAGTATTGTTCTAAGGTTACATACTAATGTTCCGTAAGACGTTATAAGCCATGCAGCATACGTATGTACTTTAGTCTCAGAAATATTCCCGTAGATAATTATGTTGCCGTAAAATACTTAGAATCACGATTGATAATCAAGTGACATGGGATTCCTATGTTAAATATATTACCAATAGGCTATCTAGAGTAATCTATCTCCTAAGAAACCTCAAGCTTTGTGTACCAGATAATTATGTAAGGACAGCGTAATTTGCATTTTTTTTTTTTTTTTTTTTTTTTTTTTTAGAGTATTGTGTCGTATGGAATATTACTATATGGGGCAATAGTGCTCACATAAATGATATCCTACTACTGCAAAAGAATACTGTCCGGATAATCTTTGATTCAAAATGTACTGAGCACTGCAAACCTATTTTTATTAAATTATAACTTTTGACTGTAGGAAATTTGTACATTTTCATGGTTTTGTTGTATACCTACAATTCAATGTAGAAACAATATACATTGCCATAATACAAGGAATAATAATTTACTTGATGTTTCATTCAACAGATTAACGAAATGTTCGAAAAGTTATGAAATCCTAGGGTACAAACGCTATAATAAATTACGACAGGAAGTTAAGAGCTTACCAGATACTGTGTTTAAAGAGAAGCTACATAACTGGTTAGTAACTCTGCCATTCTACTCCATAAATGAAAACTTTGAGGAACTAGTACAGAATAATTGTAAATTTCTTATTGTAATTCAGTGCCCTCTTTGTGTATATACCAGGTATATATATTGTTAATCTTTGTACCCATCTTGACGTTGTCTATTACCATACTGGCTTAATAACAATAAAATTACTATTATTATTATTACTATTATGCAATGTCAGCATTTCACTATACGTAAGAAGCACTGTGTTACAAGTAACTATAGTTTCGAAATAACATTTAACCGTAAAACATACTTCTCTTCGTAAATTTTATACTTATTGTCCTCTCGATGATGACATGTAATTTTAGGAGCTTATAAAGAATTCAATTAAACTTCAGTATAATCACTATTTTCTCTTTATTTTTGTATAAATCAGTTTCAGTTAATAACTGGATATGTAAATAAAAGAAAGCTCAATATATATAGTTTCCTGAGATCTTTATAAAAAAAAATCATTATAAATCAGTGGCGGAGCTCGACTTTCTTACACCCACCTGCAGCTCACAATATTGTGGCCTCCACGAGCTCAAATTTTCCGTTGAATGTTCATTGCTTTGCACCTAGAAAATCCGCCACAGCCCCACCCCGCGCGCCACCGATTTGATCAATTACAAGCAAAAATACAAACGTCTCACTCTGCTACATTCACTTTTCACTGAACTCGCTACGAGAATTGATTGAACAATATAGGGAATAATGTATTTAATGCCATAGAAAGTACCGTTTCAAGAAGGGCTGATCACAAAGAAACACATCGTATCTCTGGTGACAATGTAACAGTCTTTAGTAATGAGGCACAATAAATTTTCTTTCCCCTTTAATTTTGTCTTCATCGTTACTCCTCTTCCAAGCAATTGAGATCATCACAGTCGCTGTGGTCCTCTACCCTCGGGCAAGGCTCTACACAGCGTACAGCTGTTCGGAAAGCACTCCACGGCTGAGTCTCATGTAAACAAACAGTACCACCACCTCGATGTTCTTGACTTTCCTGGAAAACAATGGAAAAGGAATGCTAATACGTACCGGTAACAGAGAATTAAGATTAGTTTTATACAATAGCATTTCTACTACCTAACACACTTTTCATGCAATGCACACTCGTCGTCATTTTCTAAAACTACAACCTATCTAAGAACCTAACCTGATACCTAATTCTAATTTTACTCAAAGCTGAATTATTATCTCCTACTGCTACTCCTCCTCTTTCTATTCCTACTAAACGAAAAAACACAATCTAGGGCCTAGAGTGATCGCTCAGCGCAAAGATGCTTGTCTACTAATCTGAAAGCTCCAGATTCCTAAGATACTCCCTGGTTTCTCTTAATCACAGAACCTTTATACCTCCCTCAAGGGCCTTCAAGTCACGAACCAGCGTACGGATACATCATACATGATGAACAGCATCGTGAACATCTTCAGTTTGTCTTGAAACTGTAGAGCCTACCTTTAGGAAGTTAATATCACTTTAACCTGATGGAAGGCAATGGTAAAACACCACTGGTTCAACTTACTAATGGAATTCATGTCATAAACCTACATTTAGGCAGAAATCCCACCAGCTTAAGTGCTTAATCAATTAAGAATTAATGTTTTTAGCGTTTTTTATGTATAACAGCATCGTATCAGATAATAAGCCAAATTATTTTCAGAAGCTATCTTATTAGCGCAGTAAAAGATAGTTGAGAAAGCAACACACTAGTAACAAGCAGAAAACTGGTATGGAGATAGGAGAATGTATCAGTAACAACCTACTAAAATTCATCTAAAGTCTCAATTGCTTTTCCCGGTATTTCGAAAAATGGCCGCATCGGTGAGGAATTTTTTACGTGCACCTTCACGTTCATGCCTCTGGTCACCCTTATATTATAATTCTCGCAGAGCTATGAATCATATATCATGGAAAGCCAATAAACTGAAGTTTCCACAAAAATAGCATTTGTGTCCATCGCGCCAAATTTGTAGAAGAGGAAGAAGAAAAAATTGGGAAGAAACGTGATACTTTCAGAAATCGTTTGAAGTTTGGAATACTGACAGTTATCGTACGTCAACAAAACCACACCAATGAATGCCTTAGACATTTGTGTCAAAGATACCCGACAATGACACATGTCGGGGCAATACAAGGTGAGAAAAACTTGTATTACCAATTTTACTTTCGGAGTACTATATACAAAAGTTCATACGAGAGAAAAATCACATTCACGTTCACGGTTCTAGTCAACGTCAAAATTATAACAGACAACGACGAGTTTTACATCGTTGGAAAGGCTCATGAAACGCAAGTTCTAACAAGGTAACATCTGTGCCCATCGTGCCCAATCTGTAGAAGAAGAAGAAGAAACCCGATTTCTATAAAAAAAAACTTATTTGCATCATAAATTCTTGAAATTCTGCAACATTGACAATTATCGGCTGTCAGCTAAACTCTAACAACGTATACCTAAAATTATGGATCCAAGTCTAAAAATATGGACAAAATCCTAAAATAAAGACCAAGTGGCAACCCTGAACGTCAGAACGGAATTCGACTGACACACTTGGCAAGTGAATTTGCGACTTCAGAGAAAATAGTCTTTCTAATTTGTCTAACTACGCTTCGTTTTCAAACTGCTGCGGTTCCAAATTAGAACCGTAAATCGATTCCTTACCATAGTAATAAAATTAATATTTCTCAATGAAGAGAAATACATTTCAGAACGTGTTCATTTCGAATACATTTTGCAAGAAGCCGCCCCAGAGGAAATGGACATGGAAAGGTCCAAATGGGACTAAACACGAAATAGACTACGTTTTATCAAATAATAGGGAAATTCTTCAATACATGTCTGTTCTGAACAGTTTCGAAATCTCGAGTGATCATAGGATGCTGAGATGTAAGTTGAAACTAAATACTAGA
>JAGDQP010052608.1:0-12737 GCA_022664845.1 Lepisma saccharinum | reverse complement strand
GAATGAATTCAATTCTAAAATAATTAACAGAGCACACGTATCGTTCAGGCAATGATACTATTCAAGCACTACTATTCAAAATCTGTGAAACAGACCTCAGAAAATGAAGTTGGAAAGTTGTTCTCCTAAAGGCTTCTCAAAACTTTATGGAAAAAGACTGCTTCTTTTGGAAGAAAATATAACGATATAGGACTTCCTTCTATAGACTTCTTTGCTGTAGTCGTAGTGGCTTCCGAGAGAACAAGAGAGATTTATTGCCTCGTCGTGGCTCTTTTTATGATTTTTGAGATGATGAAATGATTGAGTTTATGGTAGTTCATTGATCTTGCTTGTGCTTATTAGTGTTTGCACGTGATAATCGGATGATTTCCTGAAGGTGCCAAAGATGGCCGCTTAAAGGAAAGTAGAACAATGCAGCTACGTCACAAATTTCATGAGTGTGTGTGTTTTTCCATATACTCAATGGTAAAGGAGATCGCGTTGAAAATCTCCGCCCGCCATCTTTATTATTTCTTAGAACTTACAACAAAATTAAATATATATTAAAAATTAGAATTAATTAGATAAATTGGATTGCAATAATGAATAAAATAAAATTTAATACAAATTTAACAATAATGACAATGAGAGTCGATCACAATTACTACCATCGTCATGTACTACCGTAAAGAAGGAGGATGAAGATGACGATGATGTTAAAGAGGTTTATTCTTCTTTAGTTCCGAAGAAGCAGCAGGAGCAGAAAAGAAAGCAACGTTTACTAGAGGGAGTGAACTACCCGGCAAAGAAACGTTTGTTTTGTGGAAATACGAACATAAAACAGACATCCTTAGAAGCAGCAGGAGTAGCAGCATCACCAGGATCATCAACTTTGGTGAAATCTGCCAAAATATTAGTGAAATGTTCAACTGCTGTACCAGCAGCTGCAGCAGTATCATCACCAGGATCATCAACTTTGGTGGAATATAGCAGAGTAATAGTGAGATCTTGACCTGACGTACCACCAGCAACAGTAGGAACATCAGCACGAAGAATATTTGAAGTAAGTGATCAAGTGAAACTCTGAAGTGTACGTGTAAAAACAATGGGTAGATGAAAACTGTATTAAAGAAGAGGAATCCTCAAACCCCTGTGATAGGCAAAGGTTGTTTTTATGAGGAAGACAAGCAAACAGGACATGCGTGTTTAGGATATTTAATAAGTAAAGTGGAAACAGGAGAAAAAACGAAGAACATTTCAGAAAACCAGTGTGGAGAAATATTTTATAATCATCTACATTAACTGATCTTTATCACATATATAAATAAGATCATCGGAAAGTGATTGATGATGATGTGTTAAGAAGAAATATGGTCTTTTCCGAGTGGTAAAAGTGTATATGTCAAATATAGTGGATATGTAACTGGAAGGAGAAGAAAGGACAGAAGGAGTGTGTGAGAAGAAAGTGAAGTGGATACGTTTTGTGTACATTTTGTGCTGGTGTTTACATAGTAGAGGGATGTGTTCTACAAACTTTCCGAACACATCTAAAGGAGAAAAGCCATGATATAATGACTGCAGATTAAAGATTCCTCATAATAACTGTACATATGTGTGGAATACAAGGAAAGTATTATCAAAACATTTGGTGAAAGAAGTGAATGATCATAAACTTTTTATTGACTACTATAAAATTTTCCAAAGAGAGGGTGATGTAAGTATTTCTATTATTTTTTTCAAAACTTGTAGATAATTAGTACGTAATAATGAATTTATTGCACAACCCATACCTGAAGTTATTCACGAACAATTTTCAGTAGAAAAACCTTTATTCTTGTTTTCAGAACAGTACATCATTGACATGCAAGGTTTCAGAATCTATGCACATGAATTTATTATGAGATAATTTTGTATAGTATTGTGTGATGCTAATCTTTTATTCTACTGTTCAGTAAAACTGTCTTGTGAAATTACAGAATTAAAGGACGGTATCAAAAACATGTGAAATGGTTAGCACAAAACTTTCATAATTTAGAATGGATACAACGTTACACATATTCGAAGAATAATATATTAATTGTGTACAAGTTAAGGTATATTATTTTGTAAAGATCTTGAAAAAGTACAGTGCATTATAAAACAATTTTACTTGGAATGTGTTGATAATGTGAGTGAAAAGGGAAGCCCTGCGCTGAAAACATTGCATTTAAACATTGGTATGTCAAAGTGTATTTCTCATGACCATATGGAAGTTAATGCTTGTGCACCAAAAAACTGCTTACAACTGCAGTATTGCATGAAACATGAAAAATCAAGAAATCTTCTAGACACTTTATCAGCCATGCAAATGTAAGTAGCATATGTAACTTGTTTTTATATATCACTTTACATGGTGTTCTTAATAAACATTATACTCATACTCCATTTTCTTTATTTTATTTCAGATAACCTTGATAATAATAAGAGGTATTTAGTAATAATATTATAAATAAAGATTTTACTATATATTAAAAATTGTATTTACATTTTTCTTTACGTTTGATAATATTTTTTCACAAGTGATTTTACAATTGCATCATTTTTCTTAAGACACTTACTATGAGAAGTAGACAATATAGTTTTTATCGTAAACTGAAACAAGTAAATACAATACAGTATAATCCACAAAGTATAGAGTTAACATGTTGAACCGAAGTTTTATTCATTTTATATATTTTACAATTAGGTTTAAAAAATACAATTGGTTTGGCACGTTCATTTCCAAAACTATCGAAATATTCTCCTCAACCATTTCATCAATATAAATATCAGTCCAGCGAATTTCAGGAGAATACGATGTACTTAAATTTACAATGACTGCTGCACGATATTCATTTTTTTAGGTAAAGTATTTGACGAATATATTCAACTAGCACAGTCGTGAAGTACAACTTTTAGAATCTCATGATTGCACATCAAAACCAGTTTCACTAATTGGTGTTGGTTCATACACTGTTTTCTTTTTAAGTAAGATAAAAGGATGTAGATTATAATATATTAAAAACTTTGCATACACTGAAGCTTCTTTTAAGACGCAGCGAAAACTTGTAAACTGATAATGATGATGAGCACAACGTTGTGATATAAATGCTAAAGCATTGTATTTTGGACACTTAATATATTCTAAATTTATCACCGTTCTTTGTAGAAGACTCTAAAAATCTTGCCGTGCTTTTCCATGTGTATATACACTTTCACTGTAGGATGTGTGCTTAGTAAGTATGTTTTTAACTTCCTAATATTCAACTTCGCCTTCTATCCATTTTAAAGCAAATACAAGGTGACCTAAATATTCATTTGCAAATCTCGAACTTGGAATACAATTTTTTATATTGGAAAGGGAGGTTTGTAAAGCCAGATTTGAAAACTATTAGAATGAGGATTAAGTGTGGCTGGTTCTTTTATTACGAAAATATTTTCTTCACTTCACTCAAACGCTGAAAATGTATGACAGTTCTCATGGCTAATCTCAAACTGAACTAGTTGCTTGACTGAACCCTATTCTGAGGTTAACAGGAGTATCTTTCATAACATCCAATGTACAATCATTTAAAGTGATAGTAGGAGAAAGAATAAAAACATAAAGAGTATATTCATGGTGATAATCAGAATATGTGATCGTATGACTTACATTTTAATGAAATATACCAGTTCCAGAGAACAAGGTATGATAACTTCGACACAGAAGATTTACATAATCTGGGGTAAGGGGTGCGGCAGGATAATATTGGGAACCAACTTGTACTTGCAACTTGTTAATATTAAAAGTTTTAAAGTGAATGCAGTGTTTGCAATAAAACCTATAATAAGACCCTTCGGTACATTTACGAGGAATTCATTATAAAGATTATATGAATTAACATTTGCAAGAATAGTATGTACTCATGTTTCAAGTCTAGTCACTGGTAGTTTTGCAGTGGCATGACTCATAAAACTGTTTAATTGTAAATCTTATTCAGCAGAAATATTAGTTCGACAGAAATATTAAAATATAGAATAACATTTTCGAATTTAACTTTAAATGTAGAAATGTCAGCTGCAAGTAAGCAGAATGCTTCTTTACTACAACTTAGTTTTATACGAAGATTACTTTATTTGAAAGAATAAGATCTAATCCAGAAATATCTGTATGGTATCGGCCATACATATCAATGAATGCACTACCAGCAACAAGAGATTTTCGTTTATAATTCCCAGCATTATTTTCATTGAGAGTATTAAAATGCCCTGCAGTATCCTTATACTCTAATCCAGTGGTTAAATTAGTTTTGATTGCATATTCAGAATAGATAATTAAAGTTTCATAATATGCTCTGAAAGGGCATGTCGCATTCGAAGACGAAACTATTTTATAATTTAAAGAAACAGCTACTTGACTAGAAATGCATGTAAGAAATTATTCACCGGCGCTACATTATCTGCCACAACGGCTGACGGCACCACTGCTGCTACTTCTAAATTATCTCCATTTCCCCTTAATATTTTAAAGATATATATGCCCGGGATGAATATATTCTGCAGTATCTCCAGGTGCCAGAAATTCTATAGGTCCATGAGAAGAAAGTGAAGGAATTGGCCGATACTCTACTATACAAGATTATTCGATTGCAGTTTCTGTCATAGGAACAAAAACTAAGTTCAATTCATTCGTACAGCATTCTTTACTTGTAGGTGTAAGAAACGACATATTTAACTAAATATATCTCTACTCTTCTCTTTTGTAAATACTCGTCGTCTTTTTAAATTGGTGGTTCAATTAGTACGAGAATTTTAAATTTACCCTTCTCTCACCGCTACCACTAATCAACTGATTGACTATTTTCAGCTTTGGTTCTTAAAGACGACTTTGCTTTGCGAACTCGTGCTTTTAAAGAAAATTTAATATGACGGTTTTCAAATATATTCCCTGCAACTTGAATTCCTGTTTGTAAACCTTGAGGTCCTACTGCTTTTGTCCCTTGTTTAATAAATGGCATAGCAAATCGCAATAGTCCCCGAAATAAACTCCCAATCCCATATGACCGTTAATAAACAGGTCCTGCAAAGTAAGATAAACTGCTACTTCTATGCATAACTGTATAACTTTTCATTTGATGATGACGATTAAAGTAAAGTGATATGGCCATTTTCCCAGAAGCGAATTTTAAATTTCTGCATGCATGGCTCTTTAGTAGTATTCCTCAGTGTCGAATAAAAGTTTTACAATTGGAAAGCAATGTACATTCTGAAAAGTTATAGTTTGTACTTTCCCATGATGATTATCGGTCATAGCTACAGTTCGTAAAAGTAGTGCTTTTGTATCACCTACAAATTAAGGTTGAATAATATATGTATAAAAATACTTGAGGAGGATATCCAATATCTAAAAAGGGCTGTTTAAGAATACGACTATCTTTTATAATATTAATGTTAGGTTCAAAATCTAATTGTAATGCTAATATGGATGATAAATGTAAAAGTATAGCGATCAAGTATTACAGTGACAATATTTGGACAATAAAATTTTATACTTGAATAAATTTTATTCATCTAATAACTGTTGAACGGTTTAATAATGTCGTCGAGCTATTTTATGTTTTACTTCTTCACGCCATATTATATTTTGACTATAAATAACATTATTGCACGTTAAAGGAATATTTATTTCACTTAATCCTACCATCCACGAATCGTTTAAATGTATTCGATTATTGAGAATAATGGAAAATGCGTTGGAATATTATTAGAAAAAGTATAATTGAAACTATCATCACTTCTTTCAGAAACCATTTTTTAAAATGTAGTGTTATGTTTTACCTTACAAATTGAAATGGCAACTTTTCCCCGCGCACATCTTTTAAGTCTACATGAAGAGTATCAACATAACATTTCTTATCAAATTTAACATATTGCAGGCAATCAAAGATAAATGATTTAATCTCTCCGTAATTATAATCTTCCATTCCAATGTTTCGAATTAGTTTATCACAAAGAAGTTGATCTTTTAAAATATAAATGCAAACATTAATTTCTGAAGGAATTAGATAAGATTTGTGTGGTAACGTGCTGGAACATTTAGAATCTTGGTTTCTTTTTCGGATTCATGAAATAAAATGAACTATCCGTGTAATCACGTTAGAATTATTACTAAATCCTAAGATATTTTGGGATCCAGGACTCATCGCGAAAAGATATTCATATTTAGGAATTCGTTTATGAGAAATAAAATTTTACTGTCCTCAAATTACATAACAATAGGATTTTCTTCTATACTACACGATCATCATTGATCATCCGTTCAACACTAGTCATTTCTACATCATGAAACATTTTATTAAGAATACTAGTTTTGTCAAATACATGTAAATTTTCTTTTTCCTCATATTATTTTCCCGTTTGTTTACGTAAAATAGTACGAATTGTATTATATCTAAAATAAAATGTACTGGTTTATAATATCCGGGTTTAAATTTTATATTATATTCTATTATATTTTTATCTCCCAATTGAATAATAAGTTGCTCTTTTTTAATATTATTAACACTTTACGGAATATAAATCCACTTGAACCTACCACCCATATCCAATTAAATGAATTGACTGACAAAGTTTCGTAGTATACGAACTTGTTTTATTTTCAAAAAAGATTAATTCAAACATATGATGGTACGGTAACATAAAATTCATCGGCTTCTTCCTATGACAGTAGGTTTACGACTGAACATATTTTCGTGGAATCCAAGTATTCACACATAATCTTCAAGACTTTTTTGATCTGAAGGTTAGACCTGGTTATCCGGTTAACATAAGTGACCTGTTTTAAGCTTTGAATTTTTCAATGTATTTTTCCTCAGTCACATCAGGCAAAGCAGAATGCCACCTTCAACATAGGCTGTGGCCTACACCTTCCTCCTATCCCGGTGCCTAAAGGCCATAAATAAAATTCAAATTATCCTATAACAGCGCGAGTAAAAGATGCCTAATGAGTCTACTTTACATCTGATTATCCTAATAGGTTTTCCCAGGTTTTCCTTAGTTTCACAAGGTTAATAACAGGTACCAGCTCAAAATCATTCAATATGAAAATCAATAAATAAGAAAAAAAATGCTTACTTGTCAAAACAATCTTGTAGCTTAAATTCAAAACAATATAGAACTTATCTTCTTCTTCCAAGAAACGAAATACAATAAGTGGACACTAACCTACAAGCACTTCGCTTATAACACAATGATGAATCTTAAAATATCTACATCTTTTACACACCTCATTTTCGTACAATCATGCATTTCACTAATATGTGAATATAGAGTGTCACATTTTCTTAATCTGTTAGACTACCAAAGTTCAAAATCATTATTCAAATAATACACGGAACTTTTACCATACAGTTTGTATTTCAACTAAAGACAACAGATTACTTGTAGTTAAGTGCATATTTAGATAAGCAACTTCTTCTGATTTATTCTACACAAATAAAACTTCACAAAGTTTACTCAAACAAAACGATTAGTTTTCCTAGTATCTTTATTTAGGCTTACTGATATCACACACTTTATGCTGGACATTTCATCAGATATTCTCGTAACAACATTTGAACATTCTGAGCTCATGCATGAAAAATTCCATTTTTTCCTATGTGCTAATCACGATTCAGCAATTTTCTAAAGGAAATGAAGAAATTTACACATTTTCAATTTATTTTCAATGATGTGTTCTTTCGAGAAAAGTAAACAAGATAAAGTTCAACCTTTACCAGCAGATAATACAAACTAGTTCTTCAGTCTTTACGAGGACCAAATGCTGAGAGGTTCTGCGTCTTTAACAATTTGCAACTTTCGTAGAAAATATTATATGAATATAAAAATATTATTTATTTCTCTAAAAGGAAGAAACATATTTTCTCAATGGATTTAAAATTTTGTCATCATTATGTTAACACATTGTTGCATTCATAGCAAAAAGGATTTTGCAGGGCCCAAGGATTCTTACCAGCACAGTGTGCGAAGGGTGAACCTGCATCATCACTATCTTAACATATGATGTCGCAGCAAAAGTTTCTAAAAAACAAGTGTACGCATGAGCAGATTGTTACTCCCAAACATAAAAGTTATAGGAGTAAAAATTAGTAGTGCAATGGACGTTCTACATGTAAGACACAACAAGTGTGTGCTGTGTGTATGCTAACGCCAAATAAACACCTATCGTCCCGTCAAAGTAAAACTATGAACCCCACCCAAAAAATAAAAAGCAAGAGATTAAAAATCTTATAATACACTTATTTAACTTGTCGCGTTGTACGGCTTTCCAAACGGAGAAAAATAATTGATGCCAAGGCTGTCATCATTGCGGTATGACGACGGATGGCGCAGGGCGCCAGCGGTGCGGTGGCGCTATTAAAAATACAATATATCCCCTCTCCCTTGGTCTGATCTTAACGACAATAGCAGGATACCAGCGTATCATGCTAAATAACATATCCTAAAATTCTCAGCTTCATATCACACCAATTTAGAGGAAAAAGGAAAAATGGCAATCTGCTTCGGTCTTCTACTGAGGCTTCAGCAGTCAGCACTACAGACACTTAACAATATATCGTTAGAATGTAGACTGATTTTTTCCCCCACCATCATAATATATCCTTGAATATAGGTTATAGTCCTTATTCATGAGCTTGTCGAAAGTATAACTGGGTGTTTTTTTCGTAAACAAGGAATATAAATTTCTGGAAGGGGGTGGGATGGTCATCGTTGTATCAACAAATGCGCAAACGATATAATTTTATAAAATCATTTTAAATATAAACGGATAAACCATTGGTGATTCAGCTTAAATAATAAGCTGTAACTCTGAAACCACTGCATCTATTGAAGCGAAATATTTTTCGTCTTATACCTTATATAGTGGAAATTACATAATTTTTTGTATAAAAAATTCCCACTCAAAAGATTTTTATAAAATCATTTTTATTATAAACTGATTAAAAATTGACGATTGAAATCAAATAACAGGCTGCATCTCTGAAAACACTGCAGCTATAAAGAGAGTTTTCCTTTATTTTATAGCCTATATATTGCAGATTATAACACTTTTTGTTGTGTCAAAAAATTTCCATTCAAACGGCAATAATAAATTATTTTCGCTCCGTCTATTGAAAAGTTCCATATGTGCTATCCGCCCGTGACGTCACTGTCTGAAAAACCGTTATAACATAATTCCGAACTTCGGAAGTACCTTATGAACATACCTTCTCGCTTACTCTCTTATACATACCTTGCGTAGACTGAGGAAATCTGAGCTCCGAGTCAGCTGCATCGACTTATATACCCTTGGTCGGCGCTCGGAAGTCCTTGCCTTGTGACGTCATATACACGAAGTTACTCTTTTGCACAATTCAGTTAAATTCACATATACACTATTACATTGAGTACTGCTAATAAGAATTTTATAGTGTAACGGTGCGCATGGATTTGAATTTATTTTAAGGCCTTTAGGCAACTATGGCTCAGGCCGTATGGATGATGGGATGAATTGGTGAAGAAAGTGGGAGGAAACGGAAGCACCCCGAGAAAACCCACGCACACGGTGTTTATCCACCACAAAGCCCACATGGCATGAACAGGGATCGATCCGACTTCCCCTAGCACCATACCAGAGGTGAGCGCTCTACGAACTGAGCCACCGTTGCCCCTACGGTGCGCATGAGATATCTAAAAGAATTTTACAGTTCAACAGTACGCACATAATTTCTCAAAAGAAGTTATCCTATTTGAACGAATTTATATAACACAACTCTGGGACAGTCTTCTTAATAAAATAACAATTGTAACTAACGAACATTAAACAAATGTGAGGCACATTAAAAGCTATAAAGTACCATAACAACTCCTAGCCTTTGCAAGTTCTACAGCAAAACATTGAGCACGCTATTAATGAAATCATCCAGCAAGTTTTGAAGAAAGTGTTTAGTAACTTTCGATTGTCGGAATTCAGTATCGTTAGATGAGGGTGGACGGCTTTTCCAGCATCTATTGTAAGTGTGATGCTAACCAGACAGATGTTTAGGTATATTTGTCTAGTTACGGAAAAAAAGTTACTTTTCGTAATTTCGGTAATTATATTTTATTGATAGTCATCAGACATCTGTTGGTGGCCGTTCATGCTCATAGTACAGCCGATTGCAAAGAAAGTTTTATGAAAATTCTAATTTTTTGCTGACGTCATAAAAATTTAATTTACTGTCATCCTATATATCGAAAACATTACACATGGACTTAAGTCGATAGTTTAATATTTGCAGAACTTGAAATTAAAGAGAAATTACTCTGAGCGCAGCATTTTAGAGATATTGTTAAGCAAAATGAGGATTCTCACAAGTTTTTAATTCCACCTTTTGGTATTCTTCCCTCTTTGGCTTGTGAAATTGAACAGCCCATTGGAGTTCATCGGAAAATATTTTCAAGGGTAATACTTTATTTGTGTGTAGCCACACTCACATGCCACATTGCTTTCCTTACTTATCACAGTTCAACGTTGAAGGGACAGGGCGTTTCGGACACCCTAACGCGTTGAACCTTATTGAGTCTTTGTATAGAATATGTACATTTTCTTACGTATATGTCGTGTTATATATAAGAGACGGACGAAGAATTCTTGCAACTCACATCCCTTTACTTGTGAAATCTGAAGTTCTCAATTTCAATCAAATATTAACATATGCCGATTGAAGTTGTCTTTATATACACATTATAGCTAAGTGAAAATATACTTTTTAGAGCTTGGCGAAAATTGAACAATTCAAAATTATGTTTCTCATACAAAAAATATATATTGAATTAACATGATGTTTAGATTCTCCGTGTAAATTTAAATTGGTTCCCATCTCTTGATTACATCATTACAGCTCAAAGATGTACCACAAGGAAATTCTGATCCACCAAATGTTTGGCGTATAAGTTCACCCTGTGTTGTAATCCCCCCATATGTTATAGTTTTCTTTTCACTATATAGTGTACTATACATCACACGTACTTGTAGGTCCCTTGATAGGAAAATTATATTCCCGCTTTGTCCGTCCGAAACTTTGTACTCGGGAACTACTATGGCTATAAATATGGTTGCAGTGTCGTTGGAAAAGTCTGGGCAAGACGAGACAAGAGCCGAATATATCATGTCTGTATATTCGTCATGCACCGACAGAATTTCAACTCAAAAACTGCTAGGCTGGTTGCTCTACTTAAAAAAAAAAAGTTAAATTCCATTCGGTGGTCATTGCTCAGAGGTGGACTATAATTGTCTTTTTGCTCTGTGTGGAAAAGAACGTTTAGTACTACAAACAGATACTTTCTCTGATTCTAATTTTTCCAGTTCCGTCTTGAACATATAGATATTTATTCACATAGGATGGGGATACCTTAATTATAATTCGATCGTGACGCTCTTTGACGTTATGCTTATTGATAATACCTCTAAGTATTGTGGGGGCGTATCCAGCGTGAGGGTGACTGGCGTATTGTGAGTCACTCTGCAAAGCGGCATTATTTTCTGTGGAGTGGATTGCTGTATAGACAAGTTTCCTATTAGTATTTACAGTGTTTTTATGATAATAAATGCATCATAATATTAAAAAATAGTAAGGAATTAAAAAAATATAAATGTAAGGGAAAATATTATTTCAATTTTGTTCTCATTAGTCTTCTATATACAGAATATTACGATTCATTTAACCGCAATACTACTCTAAATTCAATATTGAGATTTCTTGTCATTTCTGTCTGCTGGCGGAACGTTAGATCTATGACATGCCAGAAAGCAAGAAGTTAAAAGGTTTCTTTTTCTTCCTGGCTGCTCAAGGGTTGCAGAGATGAAAAGAGAGATGCTAGAGGACAACATTAAGGGACAGAGGAGTCTTCTTTCCAGTTCAGGTGCCACGCAGCTAACTTTACGTGAGCAACAAGTGTATACCTGCCACGCACAAAAAGGAAACCGTGCGTTCAAAATTTCACTGTTTTTATAGAAGTTCCTTAAGCCTCTGAATGATGTCGTGAGAAGATTCTAATAAAAACTTCCTTGCTTAGTCGAAACCACCTCTTCTTATTCTCATTAATTTTGGATGGACTTAAGACTTTATATAACAGTGAGGACGAAAGTTAATAAGGAGATTTATATAATCTTGAGCTGAAAGTGCATAAAATATTTAGTATAAAAACACATGAGGCTATACGGAAATAAGTGAAATACAGAGAAAGACACTATTGCATAAAGAATGTAACTGATGTGCTGAGCAGATGCAATTGAAAAGCTTTTATAAAATAAAATACAAGTTATATACTATAATTATATAAATTGCATTCAGAATGAAAGATAAGTTTTATATTCTTTATAAATTATGTTTCAGAAAAAATATAAATATCCTTAAGTTACTTCTAAAATGTTAATTGAACTTATTACATCTCTTCTAAGAAATTTCTTAGATTAAGGGAAACAAGTAGAAAATGTCCGAACATTATTGTCGAAAGTAAAGTTTTCATGAACAGGTATTATACATTAGATCAGCAAGTTGTGTTAGTTGATATAGTTAGATTTTATTGGATTATGTCCATTGTGTACATAATTATATCTTTGCTTAAGTTCTATTATGTTTTGAGAGAGTTCCTTCTCTCTAGTTTTTATTTATAGTTGTAATTCTTACAACTGTCTGCGATGGGATTCGAACCTTAGACTTCGAGATTTGTAGTCAGTT
>JAGDQP010052606.1:0-13748 GCA_022664845.1 Lepisma saccharinum | reverse complement strand
CGACGACTAAGATGGGCAGACCATGTAGGCCGGATGCGAGAGATTCGAAGACTATATTCTGTCTTGGTTGGAAAGCCGAATGGAAAGAGACTGTTGGAAAGACCGAGACGACGCTGGGAAAACAATATTAGAAGGGATCTTCCAGAAGTAGGCGTTTGGGGTGAAAACTGGCTTGATCTTGCCGAGGATAGAATGCTATGGCAATCGTTTTTTTACTGCGGCGTTGAACTTGCGAGTTTCGTAAGTCATAAACTAAGTAAGTAATTTCTTATGACCATCCGCAACGCTACCACTCATCAAATTACGTGAGAATAGAAAGAAGTTGGCTACGCCTAGTTCAGACCCGAGCATAGTATATTAACCCGAGCAATGTCTACATGAAGATGATAATGACTTAAATCATATAAACGGAGTCTCTGATTTTCAGCATTAACATACTCTCAGTAACATAGATTAAGAAATAGTAAGGTAGCTGCCAAGAAAGATTTTGGCGAGCTAATTGTCCGTAATCGCGACGGGACACAACTTCGGGACATCCCGGAAGTTAACAAATAGTTTGGAAAAGAGTACCCGGCAAGCGTCTTGCTATAATAGTCCCAGAAATAGCAAGAAGTTTGCCAAGGCATATTTAGTGAAGCATCACAGCGAACACCATCCATGTACCATAGTCGACCAAATGGTATGAGAGTTGGTTCTCCGGCGCAAGATCGTACGGTACAAACGATCTGGCGTCCCTCTACCAACTTTAAAAACACTAGAGGCCCTCACAGATGGTAGAGACCTTGACGAGGTTATGAGGCTTTCAACCAACATCTGCCTGTACCACAAATACCAAAACCTGCCACATTGGACAGAAAAAAATTACTTCCGGTCGTGACTGCAATGCTAGTTTAAGCGAACCATCCCAGTCGCCAATTTAAAACAAATCATTAACGGAACGGGATATTTGGCTAAAATTGCAGTAGACACAGGACATTTGAGGTTGAAATGCCTTTTTCAAGCCATCCTGTTGCCTGACACATCTAAGAAGACAGTTCGTTAATCAAGAAGTATTAAAACCTGCATTCGTAAGATGCAAATCACCACTCGGACAGACACTTTCCAGTTTGTCCGAAATGTTCCAAGAAGACTGTGCTAAACCACTTTCATGCATTATGCGAGTTCGGAAACTGCACATACAACTTCCAGCAGCGCACCACCATCTGTGTTTCTCCTGTACAGGAATATCCAACTCTCATTCATCCAGTGCCTCATTACAGGATACGAAAAATGGAACTTCTAGGAAACAAAGCGAGAAGCAAGTCCTCAGTTCAAAGGGTAAGAACTAGGCCAAACTAGAACTACCCCCAGAGAAGAAAATGTTGCATGCTACAAGAAACTCCCAAGAGTTATTCAAAAGGTCTACAATTGTTGCCTTGTGTGTTCCGTACCGGCTTGCTCCTGTTTGTACTTGAGATAAGATACTTACTACCGGGATGTACTCTTTGATAAACAGCTCTGTGTCTCATCTAGCAGTTACGATTCATTGGGCGCCAAAAGGTAGTGACGGTAGGTTCTGTGTGGAGGCGGTTTTCAACTTGACGGCCTCTGGATAAGATGAAGCGATTGTCATTTGTCATGGCTAGGGCTAGTAACTTGATGAAATATCATAACTTTTCTGAGAGTTGCTGAACGATTTAGATCATAATAAAAGTGATTCCACGTAAACCTTAACATTTTTATTTCATTATGCATTTTTTGGTGTTTTAGATTTACTCGTCATTATCCAATCTTAGATCATTACTTGCTTTGTTTTGATGATCTATCGGTGAGAGTGATCAAGGGGATATGGACTCACTTTGCTTTGCTGGGGGCGCTGTCCTCAGACCCCTGTGGGAGCTGCGCCCAAAACTTCAAGAGTTATGATGGCAGCGCCCATTTTATCGTAACCAGACTCTCTCTGCGGAACTGCACCGCCATGGTACAGATCTGCATCCATGCTTCCCCACGGGGAGGCTGCGCCCTCATACAGGAGATTTGCTCATTATTGTAACCTAATCTTGGTCATACATCTTCATACAACATTTCGTTTCTCCAGCTCGAAAAAACAGGAAAATGTATTTTGGGTGGTCATTTTCAATCCAAGATGGCTACTTTCCCCAAATATTGTAATATTTTCCTAAATTATTCGTGAAAATACACCTTTATGCCAAATTTCGTATCTCTAGCTCAAACGGTGTGGAAAATGAAATTTTGGATTCGCCATTTTGGATCCAAGATGGCGTCTTTGATTATATTATGTAATATTTTGGTAACCTACTGGTGATAATGTATCTTCATACTAAAGTTGGTGTGTATTCTTTAAAATAATAGGTTTTGCGGTCATTTTGGATCCAAGGTGACGTCTATGGAAACATTTTGTATTATTTTGGTAACCTACTAGTGAGAGTGTACCTTTATGCCAAATTGCATTTCTGTAGCCCCAGCCGTTTAGGCTGTGTATTCTCTACAACAATGGGGTTGACGGCCATTTTGGATCCAAGATGGCGACTTTTTCAAAATGTCGGATTTTCCCCTTCAGTAGTTTGGCCTCGAAATTTATATGGATGAGTCAGTGAATCAGTTAGTGTCCATGGGGCTATATAGTATATGGATTGTAATCAACGGCAGAGCATAGTGATCGTAACTAGTTGATTCATGGTTTGTTATTTAAGTACTAAACGAGTTGGTGACCTTTTACGGGCGGGATCTACAGTTTTTAGGAAGAGGGCTCTGAACTCTGAACCACTGCTTTCCATTGAGCCTATGATAACTAGACACAAAAAAGCGAGAGTGCTATCCTCTCGGCCATTTAATTAAATAAAAATATGAGATATGACAAAATACTTGACCCTAGAAAAGAAAATAAGAAAGAGAACTTATATTTTATGACGCAATTTTTAAAGAAAGAGAAAATGTTTTATTGCGTTAGATTCCTCTGGTAGTTTACTGCGATTCTTCAAACTTTGATATGAAAAAAGTGTTTAACGAGGAAGCAACTTAAAGGAATTATGCGACACAAACATACACAAAAGAATCGTTATACTACATCCATATCAAAAGCCTTAAATAATACCATCGAATATCCTTGAAAAGATAATCAGTTATTAGGAGTCTTCTCTGTTTTATCATCTTCAGGAATCCCGTTGAATGCTATCTACTCCAATTAGTCATAACAAGAAGACATTTCACTGATAATATTACTATTTATTTGACAAATATTTTAAAAACACTTACATATATTTTGACGTGGTTAAATTATAGGATTCCAAAGTATGTACATCACCATTTTAACATGTCGATGATGATATGACTGATAATTGTTATGCTAATCAAGAGGGAAGCATCTTTACAGAGAAATTAGTGTGTTGGGCTCAGACAGTAGCGTAACTAGAACTTTGCCGCCCCCCTCGTTTTAGGCCCCTTCTAGCAGCATCTCACCCACGTAATTTTAGCAAGTTCTTGTCATATGTCAAACCCATACATCAACCTTGCAGACCTGTGTTGCTAGTTTTCTAAAACGGAGATTTTTCTCCAAACTGCGTGAAAATTCCGGTCCAGATATAAAAAATCCTTCACTTTTACCAACTTAGGCGGGCTTTTGAAAACGAACTCTGAGACGCGTTTGGCCTCATTTGCAAGCCCGCTTGCGTTGCTTGTGATTTGGGTGAACAGCCAATTGAAACAGCCAATTGAAACACGTAATAAATCTACACCACGAAATACGACGTGTTTCAGTTGGCTACTCACCCTAATCGCAACCCACACAGCACAATCACGTTAAATAAACGTTTATTCAACTTTTTCTTAAATGTTTAATAAACGTTGAATTTTGGTTGAATTTACGTTGATTCCACGTTTATATAACTATCGGATTAGTATTCTAAGAAATGTTGATTCAACGTTGAATCTGACGTTTAATAAAAGTTTTAAAGACGGTAAATTAAACCTTTGCTGCTACTTTATTTTGGCATTGACGTTGATTCAACGTTGCAAAACGTTCAATAAAATTCAATTCAACGTTACGCAACGTTTATACAACGTTTAAAGGGAAGCAAAATTCAACCTTCAGGTCAAATTTCGTACCTTTCCCAAAAATCCCTACTTACAATGAATATTTGAATCTGTGAAGATGAACAGAATGCTATAAGTTTCCCAGACTTTTTAGGGTTGATTCCAGGAAAAATCCTTTGATTATTGGATTTTAACCTGGAGTCAACCCTAAAATTGTAATTGCAATTAAAGTATGTCGTACTGAACATTGAAGTACTAGGCTTCGGTCTGGGAAAGTTACATTGTTCTGTTCATCTGCACAGATTTAAATATTCGTTGTAAGTAGAGATTTTGGGGGAAAGGTACGAAATTTGTCCTGAAATTTAAATTTTACTTCTCTCCAAACGTGACCCATGACGTGAAAATCCAACAATCCGGGTTTGATTTCCGGTGGGAGAAGTTGTAACAATTTTACCTAGGGGGTTTTCAAGGGTTTTTCGTCAGTCACGACAGAAAAATGCCGGGATGGTACCTACAATATAGGTCCTGGCCAAGTACTTTCCAACATTCTCTCCCCCACCCTATCTGAGTCTGAGCCCAAGATGCAAGAAGGCCACAAAATCTTCAAATTCAACTCCGCACAAGATTCGCACACAAAACTGTTTCCTTCATCTGAACCAAAAGATAGAAAATCCTAGACAGTCGCGAAAACTCGTTTAAAAAAAAGTGGGAACCCATTCTCTAATACAGAGACTTTTGGGAGGATGAGTGGTAAGACTCCCTGCCTTGTAATCAATGGGTCCCGGGTTCAATTCCCAGTGGAGACACAAAAATTTCAGAGCCCACGGTAAACTGCTGGTCCCGTCCTTATTACATATATATCCGATGGAAAGCAATGGCAAACCACCATCGGTTCACGTGCCCAGGAACCTTCCTTTTGGACACAACACACATCACTATCATCACATAAATAAATAATTAAAGTTGAGAGAATGGTTAAAAATTGAATATTGGTCACCTTCATCCCATTCTGCGATAGTTTTTCCGATGGCCGGAAACCGGTGCGATACATTATTAACATTAATTCCAGTTAACAGCCATAATGGCCAGGCACTGGCTCCACGCCAAACGATTGCACCAGAAATTCCTCCGCTCAATAACTGCCGCCATAATACTCAATAAACATTTTTTTTCTACTGTGATTACCAATGTTTCCTCTTTCAATTGTGTGTGCATCTATCTATGGCTAACACCTGTATCTTAGTTTTAAAAGCTTCATCGATACATAACTGCGATTCCTCTACCTACAAACGATGTAGACAATGGATATTGAGTGTATGTGTTCAACGCTTCAACACTGAATAACTGAGTCTCACACAATTTGAAACAGTCAATGAGAATGCAGCCTGCTTCGGGACATCGAAATGATTTAGTAGAAACATCCACTCATCAGAAGTCTTATTTATTTACTTTCAAAACTCTAGTGGACGGAAACTGGTACCGTCACCTTAATATGAATTTATACATAACCACACTGAAGAAAACCAATACCTGCCAACGTAATGAGTTGCTATTTGGCTTTTTCTTTCTGTCCGCCCTCCTTTTTAAATTTAAATTTTATTTATGGCTTTTAGGCATATTTGTCACAGACAGGATAGCATAGATAAAAGGACGTGGGATCGAAGCCGGCTAGGACCTACTTTGAAGATACCGTCCCGGTAATAGGAGGGCAGGCTGCTCGGAGTGAACCCAGGAGAACCTTCCAAATGTGAAATAATACTCTACCAACAGGGTTATGGTTGCTTAGTTGATCTCGCTACTACTCTTTGATTATACTTTTCACACTTTCACCAACGTGTACAAAAGCAAATTGTTTTCCTCGAGTACAAGGGCAATTTAATAGCATTATCTACATAATCAATAAGCTGGTTCTGTACTATCTGTAACCTAACACCATAGAATGGACCAGTTCTCTACACTCTTCGCGACCGATTTCCAGGTATCTTTTTCATGCGACAGATATTATAACGCATGCAACATCTTGCACGTTATACATCGTGTATAAGTGCGTTTTGCTACTGAAATATAGCGTATTGAAAGTACATCTTCTAATCACTTGATCATGTTTACTACTGATTTCCTCGGATTGGAGAAAACTTAAACACACATAACTGATATAACATAGGAAAATAACATTATATTCACATGATGTCATCCCCCTTTTCTAGTATATTTTCTTTCATCCTTCCTCAAACTAAACCGTCTTTCGGTTCCTCCACGCGGTTGGAGTTAAGTCACGAAATAAACAAAGAAAAAGCGTCTTCCGTTAAGACTTGAGAGAACAGACGACAAACAGTTAGCGTAGGCATTGTATGAATGTCAAATAGAAGTGCATTTCCATCAAGAAAAATGATATTATATAACACCTAGTGAAGTTTAAGCATAATACTATTACTGAAAATTGTGTTTTTGTAGATTAGGAAAACTCAAAAACATTCAACGTTGAATAAACGTTTAATCGAGACCTTAGGCGGGCAATACAATTTATTATATTGATAACAAATTTCAAAGCTATAGTTTAGAATGGAACATGTATAGTTATTCTGAAATACAAAGGGGGCAATGTCCCCCCATAACTCCACCCATGCTGCTGGGTTTGCCATTAACTCATTTTTTCATAATATGTTGCCTGTAGGCATAGAGTTAGGAATATAAATAGAGGGAACCTTAGTCTTTTTTGTTGGAGAGGGGGAATGAAGTCAAGAGACGGAAGAGACGAGGCATTTCGGTCATATTAACTGGCCCCATAATTAGAGACCCTCTTTTCCGAGTATTGCCGCTCTGAGATGCACTCATCCTCCTATCGAGAAAGGCAATCCTCACAGTACTCGGTATAGAGGGACTCTAATGGGGACACACAAGATACATGGCGATTAAAATAGTAAATACGGCGGAAGTCGAAGAGCGTCTCGCGCTAGGAATTTGAGAGAGGAAAATGTAAAGATACATGACCGCACCTAACCTCCACTTTCCCATGGTCACTAATTTAAGATAATGTACGAAAAATGCAAAAAAGTAATTATTAATAATAAATACGAGCATATGAAAATATATTTTGAAAGAAAAAAAGAAAAAGTGTTGACCCAAGAGGGGTTTGAACCCGGGACCTTTCACTCAAAAAGCGAACGTCTGGACCATTCAGCCACTTTTTTTATATTAATATTTATTCAACAAACTTTGTGCATGAACACATACAGAAAAGAAATCAAAAGTTAAGTGTGATACATTTGCTGATACCTAATAACTATTGCTTGGCGAAAGGCTCATAAATTTCTAGAGGCTGTAGTTACATTTGTTTGTGTTTGGTTTTTGTTACATACCTTAGAAAAACAAAAAGAAAAAGCTAAACATAATAAAAAAAGAAAAACACGAAAACAATATTGACCTGCCTTAAATATAAATGGCCCTATAATAATTACCATATAACTTATCTTTTTTTTCGATTTCCATATTTTGAAATTGCTCTAACAGATATTGCACATAGTATTTAACGTCAGTGACATGCTGTTGATATAGTAAGATATAAATGGTTTGGATGGTAATCCAGTACATGATGCGTGTTTTTGCCCGTGGAAAAACTCGGAATGTCGGATAGTAGATGATCTGCTCAGTAGTAAACGTGTGAAAAAAACCTCGAGCAATTCGGTTCATAATTCTTTTGTACTGCATCCAGATATTGATTTTTGTGGTACACTCTGTTATTTGATTCACTAAGCTGTCCGGGTTTTGACATAGAACACATAAATCACTATTAATTATACGCTTCTGATATAAGCGTGTCTTTTCGGGCCAGATCTGATGAATGAGTTGAAAACCTAAATTGTGTAAATAAGGCAGGCGTCTAATTTCATTAATATTTTGCCAAATAGTAGACCAGTCCTCCTCCATGTGAGTACGTTGTACTAATGGTAGGATGGGTTGACTTGTTGTTCTTAAATAACTATAAAATACCTTTACTGTCCATTCATCAATTGGTAAGTGATAGTTAAGCATACAAGTGATGTCACATAAAATATCGGTAAGATATGGGATAATAGTTTTCAAGTCTTGGATATTGAGAGGTAGTGTTCTATCTATGGATTGGCAAACGGATTGAATGACCTGGCCGGAAGTATTCTAAAAATCTACTTTGAACGCCAAGCCGATATAAGTAAATCTCCATTTAACGCGTCACTTCCGCCTCACGGCTGCAAAAAAATTGATTAGCGCCACTACTCCCCTCTAGCGGCAATTTTTAAATTATCTAATTATTACCGCCATCTATCGATATTATTATTAATTACTAGCATTATTAATTCCATCTAGCGGTTATATTTTGAAACTATTTAATTATTATCGTCATCTAGCCCTACTACTCCCCTCTAGCGGTTATATTTTGAAACTATTTAATTATTTACTGCCATCTACTGCTGTAACTATTAACTATCTGCATCCTCATTAAGCAGCTGCTTTGCATCAGATGAATACCGTAATGGTATATTGAAGATGAGACATGCTCGTGAAAATTTATTGCTGCCACTATGAACTTTTTTATTGCTGTAAAAAAGCTGGAGTTTTAAATATCAAATTGTGTTGCTAGTTTTCTCTCTTGTTGTAAATCCATATTTTGTATGAATTTGCCCAGTCTTTCCGTGATACTTTGTTGCACGTGCATGAGCGGAAGTTTTTAGCATGCAGTTTCCTTATTTGAAAATGTTTTGTGAGTTATACTGATTATCAATCTGCCGTCTCTTTTTATCCATACATGTGTGGGTGGGTGTCTGCGTGTTGGCGTGTTAAAACCTCCCAGTTACATAACCCAACCTTGGTTTATTCAATACTTCTAGATCACGCCAATAAATAATCAAAAAGTTTGAATAAATTCTGACATGAAATAAAAAATTCTTTTCAATTTATTCCCCTGCTATTATGCATGAGGCATGAGATAAAATGAGAATAAAAGAGGAAATTTTATGAAAAAACTAATAATAAATCTCCCTTGTTGATTCTTTTTCAAATGGAGAGAAAACTGAAGGATTCGAAAGTATGAAAACGGATATTCTCCCAGTTTTTTTTGTGATGTGAGCTATTTATGAAGAGAAAATGTATTGTTCACGTTTCCTAGCCGCTTGATATCCATGACGTCCTGGTCACTTTATATCCGCCCCATAATATTGAAAGGCTTTTGTCGATGATAAGCAAACTTAGCTTTGTTGATTTTATAATAGCAGTGATTACTCTTCTTTACCAAGTTACGAGTACTAGATTATTTATTGTTTGCTACGCGAAGAGAATTTGGTTACTAAAACTAAATTATTACTTGCAATATGTTTTTAGTGCTTCAAAGTTAGTAAAAAAAACTGGGAGAAATTATTTGAACCAAATATCTAACGTCTGCGGTATTATTTATTGAAGATCAATGGGGGACAATTGCTTTTATTGCGCACATGAACTATATTTCGAGTATTAGACATTTTTATCAAAAATTAGTGTAAAAAGAAAAAAAAGTTTTTCTTAAATATAGTTCATTTTCCTCTCTCCCAAAAACAAAAAATGGAGAAAATTCAATGTTCAGAATGCAGTGGCGTATTGTTAAAAAAGAACTATAATACTCATATCAAACGTAAGCATCCACATCTTAGAACTGAAGAAGAAACAGTGTCAGCGAAGAAACGTAAATTAGACATGGTAAAATGTCCAGTGTGCAAGGATGAAGTTAGCATGAAAAATTTTCAGCGACATATGAAGAATAAACATTCATGTGAACCAGTGAGAAGCGCTTTTTCTAAGACATGTGCCGACTATGAAGTTGTTAATAGTGGTCATGGTGATATACACAGTTTTTTGATTAAAGTGGAAAATGAGTGTGTCGAGTTTTTGAAAAACCGAATAATTGAGAGTGATACAGTTCTGAAGATTAATTTTATTTTGACTACAGATTTTGTGAAGGGTGCAGAAACAGTGTGTTTTCCAGTGCATAGCGGGAATATGCTAGTTTTGAAATTAACGGATGTGGAAGATATTATTCCAGTAATATTCGATAAATTAAAGGTGAATCAAGAGAGAGCAATTAAGGGTTCAGGCTGGTCCTTATCCCCTACTCCTAATCATAAACTTGAGGTGCATGTTAATTCCTTTAATCCAATTGCAGCAGGATGTAATGTTAATCTCCCAGAATTCATTAAGAAGAAAAAAGCTGTTCTTAATATAAAAAATGAAGATCAGAAATGTTTTTGGTACGCTGTGCTAGCCAAACTTCACCCCGCGGACTCAAAACAGCATGCTAACCGAGTTTCTCACTATGAGCCTTATGGGCATGAAATACTCCCCATTTTTTAGAATAATAACATTAATTTTCCTGTAAGCCTACATGACGTTCCCAAATTTCAGAAGCATTACAACGAAATATTTCCCAATGCCTCAATTTCTATCAATGTGTATGGTATAGATGATGAAAATGAAAAAGTCTTTCCCCTTCATATCAGCAAACATCAATCTAACGGAACTAGCATAGACTTACTGTGTGTGAAAAACGAAACAGTAACAACAGCAGCAACTGCAACATCGTCGACATCAACTCCTCTACCAAGAAGAGCACATCATTACTGCTTAATAAGAAATTTCCATCGTTTAGTGAGAAGTCAAGTTACTTGAGATCATGGACAATATCATTTCTGTAAGCGTTGTTTCTCTCACTTCAGTAGTGAGGATAAATTATCTGATCATGTAAATTTTTGTCGAGAACATGAAGCAACTCGCGTCATTATGCCTGTTCCCGGTTCAGTTATTAAATTCGAAACCGACCCTTCATTTTTAAAAGCAGATGTTGTAATAGTTGCCGATTTTGAAAGAAGCCGGTTAGTGAACACCGATGAAAAAATCTATCAACATTCAGAAGCATAAATTAGCTAGTTACTGTTTCAAAATTTGCTGGTCAGATCAAATCCCGACTATTCTTCACTTGTATAGAGGTGATAATCCAGCGCAGCATTTTCTAAAAAGTTTGCAGAAGGAGTTAGAACAAATTGTTAATAGGTTAAATCTGGATTTGCCGATGAATCCCCTAACTACACCGGAAAAACTCGATTATGAGCAATCAGAGAAATGCTCTATTTGTGACGAAGAATATACTGAAGATAACTCAAAAGTTCATCACCACCATCATTTATCAGGAGCTTATCTTAAAGCTCTGCAATAATTGTAATTTGCGAGTAAAAAAACAAAATTTTATAGGATGTTTCATGCACGGATTATCTTTGTATGATGCGCATCTCTTCGTGAAAGAATTAGGTTGTATTCCAGGTGATATAAAAGTTCTTGCAGAAAGTGAGGAAAAGTATATTGCAATTTCAAAGTGGTTCCATCTCAAAAATGGTAGAAAATTTGAAGTAAGATTTTTAGATTTGTACCGGTTTCTGCCATACTCTTTAGATGAATTAGTAAAAAAAAATTAAAGCCAGAAGAACTGAAATACACCCATGCTCATTTCCCTGATGATGTAAAATTTGATTTAAGTAGAAGGAAGGGTATTTTTCCTTATGATTATTTTACTGACGCTTCGAAATTTAATGAAACAGAACTACCTCCTCAAAGAGCGTTTAATAACATACTCAAAGGTAGTGAATGCAGTAATGAAGATTATTTGTTAGTTCAGCGAGTATGGGAAACATTCGATTGCAAAACATTTGGAGATTTTCATGATTATTATCTAACCACTGATGTTTTGCTAACAGCTGATGTGGTAGAAAATTTCAGAAACACATGCATCACTTCATATGGAATTGATCCTTCTTTCTCATACACATCGCCAGGCTTATCTTGGAAAGCTATGCTTTATAAATCTAAAATTGAATTAGAATTATTTTCGGATATTGATAAGCATTTGTTTATCGAAAAATCAATCCGTGGTGGTGTATCCCAATGTAGCTTAAGGTATATTAAAGCTAACAATGAGTTTCTCGGTAGTAAATTCGATCCTCAAAAAGAAACCTCGTTTGTAATGTACCTGGACGCGAATAATTTGTATGGTCATGCCATGAGTATGCCCCTGCCCTATGGAAAGTTTTCATGGGATCCAACACCAGAAAGTTGGGATTCGAACAAAATTCTAAATTATCCCGACGAAGATGAACGAGGTTTCTTTGCAGAGGTAGACTTAGATTATCCTCAGAACTTACATGATGATCATCAAGATTTCCCTTTTGCACCTGATAGTGAAATCTCACCTAACGGGAAGCAACGAAAATTACTGCTAACGCTACATCCGAAAAGAAACTATGTTGTACATTTTCGATTGCTAAAATTTTATCTTGCTCACGGTTTAAAACTTGTAAAAGTACACAGAATTCTATGGTTTTCTCAATCGAAGTGGCTTAAGCCTTACATAGATCTAAACACCAAGCTACGCACAGAGGCAACAACCGATTTTGAGAAAGATTTTTACAAACTTCTTATCAACAGCGTGTTTGGGAAAACCATGGAAAATGTGAGAAAGTATACTGATATAAAACTTGTTTCTTATAAAAGAAAAGCCGAAAAACTCATTGCAATGCCACAATTTAAATCTAGAACAATCTACTCAGAAAATTTTGTACTTATTCATATGCTACGAAAATTCACGAAATTAAACAAACCTGTGTATATTGGAAGTGCTATTTTAGATCTTGCTAAATTAGTAATGTACAAATTTCATTATGAAGTGATGAAACCTCGATATGGAGATAAGCTTACTGTTGTTTACACCGACACAGATTCGTTAGTCTATCATATTATTTGTGAAAATTTTTATAAAGATATCCTTGATTTAATAGACTATTTTGACACATCGAATTAGCCTGTAAATAATCGATATAATATCCCATTATGTAACGAGAAAGTACCTGGTAAGATGAAGGATGAGATGAAAGGAATAGCTCTTGATGAATTTATAGGACTACGATCGAAAGTATATGCTATGAATACAGTAGAAAAGAAACAAAGAGGGTTAAGGGTGTGAAGAAAAATGTTGTGAAAAATGAGATTACGTTTGATGATTTTAAGAAGTGCTTGTTTTCTGATGAACAATTAACGAAAGAGCAACATCAAATTCAATCACGTGAGCATATACTTTCGACTGTAAAGCAAGAAAAATTAGCTTTAGACCCTCATGATGACAAGCGTAAAATTCTTAATTGCAGCATACACACACTGCCATGGGGTCATCGAAGAATTGTAAAAAATGACGATAAAATAATTTGTGAAGTATGTAACCCTCATCAACCCTCAACTTCTGGACAGTGGTGTTAATTTTTATTTGTGTAACAGTTAAATAGTCAGTAAGGTTTGTACATAGTTATTATTAAGTTTGTTCAAATGTTAATAAAGCGCATTCTGTGCGTTTTTTTAAAACACTTTTTTTTTCTACACATTTTGTTATAATATAGTTTATTTTTAAAAAATGCCCACTGACCTATTTGGATTTCCGCGATATAAATCGCACGAGCATGAACCACTTTCAGATTCACCTTCCAACATCAATGAAAACCAGCTGACAGTATTAGACCAAAGAATTAAAATAATAAAGGGTGAAATCAATGCACTACGAAATACTTTATCTTCAAATATTGAAACCGAAATCACAGAAGCTCAACAACATTTACTAGATTTACTTCAAAAACTTGATAATGAGTTGAAAAGTGTTATTATTATGTATTCACAGC
>JAGDQP010052605.1:2414-13748 GCA_022664845.1 Lepisma saccharinum | reverse complement strand
CCCGTGACATCATTGCAACTGCCCGTAGGAAGAAAAATTTCCTTCTGTCCATTGTTGCAGAAGACGAATGTTGGTGTTTTCGTTATGATCCAGCTACTAAACGTCCGAGTGCCGAATGGAAGTCTGCAGGTTCTCCAAAAGGAAAGAAACTTCGTCTCCAAAAGTCAAAAGTGAAGACAATGCTCATTTATTTCTACAACAGTAAGGGTATCATTCATCATGAATTTGTACCAGGAGGTCACACAGTTAATGCTTAGTTTTATTTAGGTATTTTGGAGCGTTTGTTGAAGAGAATACGTCGTGTTAGGCCTGAATACTCAACCCCAGGTAGCTGGTTCCTTCTCCATGACAACGCTCCAGCTCACCGAGCAGTACTTGTTGCGGAATATTTGGCCACAAAACAAGCGTGTGTGCTGAATCATCCCCCCTACTCACCAGATATGTCCCCCTGTGAATATTTCCTGTTCCCTAAGCTGAAGTTGCCATTGAAAGGACGACTTTTTGACAGGGTTGAAGACATCCAAGCAGCTGTGACAGCGGCATTACGGGCCATACCACAAACTGAGTTGCAGAAGTCATTCCACTCCTTGTGTGATAGTGCCACTCGTTGTATTGATGCAGGAGGGATGTACTTCGAATAATAAACAGGTATTATTCAATTACTTTTGTTTGTTTCGTCAGAATAAAATCAGTCTCATTACTTAATTGTCGGACTGTATATATATATATATATATATATACACTTGAAAGTCGTCACCATAAAGATGGTATTTACAGTGCTGTAATATGGATGGTAAATCATTTATGTATAAGCAGAAGAGAACAGGACCGAGTACACTACCTTGAGGTACTCAATGATGAAGAGTTCTCAGAGAGGAGTCATTACCAGAAACAGATACATACTGCGAGCGGAGAGTTAAATAACTTTGAATCCAATTGACAGAGGAGTCTGAAAAGTTGTAAAACGTCGATAATTTGTGTATCAGAATGTTGTGATTTATAGATTGAAAAGCTTTACTGAAATCAAGAAGTGTAAGAATTGTTATGTTTCTATTGACAAGAGCATATCGAATGTCATCTGTGATATGAGCTAGAGCAGTGGCGGTACTACGACCTTTCTCAAAACCTGATTGAAAGGGGTCAAGAAGGCTATGCGTTTGTAAGTTAGAACGAATTTGATCGCTTACGACATTTTCTAGGGCTTTGGAAAAAGCGGGTAAAATGCTAATAGGTCGAAGGTCGTCGGCACTGGTGATAACTTTTGTCTTAGGGAGGGGAAGAACTTTTGCAATTTTCCATAAGGTAGGAAAAGTGCTGGTGGTAATCGACAGGTTAAATAAGTTGGTAATGGTAACAAGTAGAAATGACAATATTTTTTTAAAATTAATTCTAGAGAGATTTCATCTGCCCCTGTCGCTTTGGATTGTATTCTGTTAATTGCTTTTTCAACTGTTAGCGTACTCACGCAGATTATAGAGAAATAAGTTTGGTTTTGGGGGCACATTAATTTGTTGTTAGGCAACCAGTTACTCTGTATGATTGGTGGGTGTATGTCACAGAAACACTCATTTCGTGAGTCAGGTGCAGTGTGCATAACTGCATCATCTACAGAATGTTTTTACCTCTGATTATATCCGAAACATATATGTGTATGATTAGTTGATATTTTTGAGAATATCATCTGTATCAAGGGTTCTCAAAATTCTAGACTGGCGTAGCACAAAACCAAAATTCTAAGTTTTTAGCGCCAAATAATATTACGTAATTTAAAAAGTAACATTTTATATTGCGACACTTTACATTATTTAGTTAATATATGTAATATAAATTATTAATATTTATTTAATTTATAATTGATATTTGCATTTCAACACGAATGAAGAAAACTGTTACTATCGTTCTTTCTAGAATGTTCCTTTTGCTGATGATGGATACAAAAGCCATCTTATAGTTACTGTTGTATCTTTGTAAATTAATCAAACCCCACAATTAACTGAACTACACAACAGACTTCATATTAATTTTAACTCTGGTGTCTTCTTTGGTTCTCGAAGTCAAAAACTAAAAGAAAGTTTATAATTCTAATCTCAACATAGCTTCGCTAAAGTTCATTTGTATAAAAATCAATTTAGCTAATACGTCTTATTGCGATTGTGGCGACACACAAGGATTAGAAGACCTTAATCACATTCCTTCAGTGCAATAAATATAAACAACATAGATCGGATTTGATGAACACATTATTTAGATCAAAGTACTTACCAACCTCCATTTCGATTAACATATTAGCGAATAATCCATCTATCAAACTCGGCTACGGTTAGAAACAGAATTTCTAATTAAGAATTAGATTACTGTATAATTACACACACATTTAAAGTCAATAACATGAGAGTGATTACAATTATTTTTAAGCGAAAAAAAAGTAGATAGTTAAAAATTAGAATTGTCAAATAAAACGTCATCGTGGCTCATTCTCGAACTTTATCATGTCCTATTTAAAACTTTAATCAATTGATCAAGAAGGTATAATTTTTAAATTTAGTGGAAAAACTCGTTATTAAGAAATGTATCTAGGATTGAATTACATTGTGAAAACAAGGTAGTAAATGATTTTAATGGAGTCACTCTAGCCTTATTTATTTCGCTCGAAGATCATCATCAGTAAATAACAGGAAAAGAAAAAAAATATGCAAGAATGTAAGAAATAATTTAAAATCGGCTTACAATCTGCAATCAGAAGAAATATTAAGAGGGTTATATAAAATATTGAAGTTTAGAGTTGATCTAAAATAAAATAAATTGTAGTGTGGTAAAAGTATTCGAGAAAATTTACATTTCATTCTCCCTATAAATGCAGTTACTAGGTCTTGTATAAGAACTAGAAGTAATGTTAACTCTCAGTTTTCTAGAAGAGCTTCCGAAGATTCTATACATAGAATCCTTCTCGTAGTTAGGGTAATGGGACATATTTTAAGTCAACGCAAAAAAAGCTGTCTTAAACTTAAAAAATAGATTACATGAAATTTCAATCCTCTAGGAAGAACGTAAATATAAAATACGTAGGTTCTGCACCGTTATGTAGCAACAATACGCTTTCAAAACACATATTGCGTTTAGCCAGAGTGGGGCAGTAAAGCAAAAAGAACCATTTCTAAAATCTCAGCTTCTTCTCAGTGTTGGAAGATGGCTTAGTATTTCTTCCTCTATAACTTAAATGGAATAATATTACAATTTACTGAGTTTCTGGAACGGTTTGCTGAACTTGTGAACAGTTAACAATAAAAAGTGTGTCATCTTACCACACTGCGCCAAGATGAATGATTTCCAGATACCTAATCAGATGGTAGCAGTGTCGTAAATGTTGGGAACAACTACAGAAGCGTAAATGTCCAGTTTCTCGCATATGGTTTTAAAACCCTCTTAATTACTACCTACATGAGGTCTATGATGTGTGAAAATAGTGATGATAATATATTTATTTTAATTGATATGTCTTACAAGTTTAACGTAGTGGTTGTAAGAGGTCCCTCTGACACGTCTTCTTAAGTACGTCTTTAACGTTCGCCACAACAGCAATTGTACATGAAATGTTGCAGCTGTGCGGTCGTAAGCTTTTGGAACTCACTTACATCACTTCTCTTCTTCTCAGGGTCGCATAAGGTTCGCGGCTCGTTCTTTTGATATAGGCTATACCTAAAGTGTGCCCCAAAGCTACGCAGTAGTGGTGACACAACTATTCTTTAAAGAGACAATCACTGCGGCGCTTTGCAACAGCCTGGGCGACATGAACAATCCCTCCACTACGTCTAACTATAAGAAAGACGACGATTGATCACAACAAAAACAGTTTATTTAATAGAGGGTTAAAATATAATACAATTACCTCTGCATCAATTATTTTTTTTAAATTACTAGCCTGAAAGGCTAGTGCCCCCAAAGGGCTACACCCTCTATGTGGGAAGAGGAAGTGGTGGAACAGGAGTTAATATGGGAAGGTGGGTAGGCTAGGAGATTTCTGAGATCTTATAATTTTATTTCTTCCATTATCTGGGATTATTATGAGTTTTCCTCATAACCATATAACTGGGTAGAGATATAGAGCGAATAATCAGCAATAGTTAAAGTCGGTAAATCTACACTATGTATACTGTGAAAGTGATGTGATGAAAGTGAGGTGCACTAGACAACACGTTGGCACAATTAAGACAAGTGAGTGATAATCTTCTGATCTAGGGGCGACTCTAGATCTATATGTGGACAGATGAGCCCTAGCGTTCAAGATGGGTCACTGTGCGGCATATGAGGGTGCAATGATGTGAGGGATGGTAGGGGAACTTAAGGCTAGTATGCGTGCTATTTCAGGGTGGTCGGGTGGTATAGTATATTGATAGAGTGTGAAAAGGAGTGAGAGTGGTGAAGATATGTGTGTAGCTGGTGCGTTATGATGTACGTGGGTGTGTATAATGTCTTCTAATAGTGGGTGTTCTGTCTCAAAGCGCTGTGAGATGTATTTCAGGCGGAGTGTTTCAAGGTGAAGCAGAAGGTGGGGAAAGGTGATTCGATCGTAGAGTTCTTGAGTAGGACTGGGCAGTTTGATTCGGTAAGCGATCCTTAGAGCTTGGCGTTCCATGATTTGTAGTTTATGGTAGATGTGTGTGTCTGCTGCAAGCCATGCTATGTGTCCAAAAGTGAGAATCGGGCGAAGGAATGCTTTATAGGTGTTTATGACTGTTTGTGGTTTTAGTCCCCATGTAGTTCCAGTAAGGGTTTTAAGAGATTTAGGCGGTTTGTAGCTTTGTCTATGATTTTGTTTAAGTGTGGGCGCCATGTTAGATGTTGGTCAAAGATGATTCCTAGATATGTGACATATTTTGATGGATTTATGGGTTGGTTTTGTACAGTCAGGGAGAGTTTTGATGGGTTTCGGAGAACTCGTGAACGACGTTTACGAGGAAGTAATACTACTGCCCGAGTTTTAGTGGAGTTAATGGATAATCGCCACTTACTACACCAGTTTGTGAATGTGTTGATGGCATCGTTCATGGTTCTGTTTATATGTGGTATGGTTTTACTGAGTGCTAGAAAGGCGGTGTCATCTGCGTATTGGAATATGTGAATGTTATTGGGAAATGGAGGGAGGTCAGCAACGAAGAGGATATAAAGCAGTGGAGAAAGAGCAGATCCTTGTGGAACACCACAATGTAAGAAAATAGGATGTGATGTACTGGAATTGATAGAGACATAGGTCAGGCGGTTCGTGAGGAAATTAAATACATAGCGGATGTAATTTATGGGAAGATGAAATGAGCGGAGTTTATGTATTAGGGCTTTGTGCCAGACTCTATCAAATGCTTTTTCAAGGTCAAACAGAACTAAGCAAGAAGGTTTGGATGTATTAAAGTGATTGGTTATCATGTTGGTAAGTCGAAGTAACTGATCATTAATGCTAAAGGAAGGACGGAAACCTGCTTGGTGTAGGGGTAGAAGGTTGTGGTGTTCCAGGTGGGTATGGAGCCGGGTGACTAGGATTTTCTCTAGGATTTTGCTAAATGTTGAAGTTAGTTGAATGGGTCGGTACGAGGAGACAGCATGGGTAGGTTTCTGTGGTTTATGGAACATGAGTGTTTGTGAAGATTTCCAATGTAATGGGATGTATCCTGTGCGCAAAATAAAGGTATATATATATGAGCGAGAAGTTGTATGAGGAAAATAGGAGCTTCTTTGAAGTGTCTATAGGTAATTTTGTCGGGTCCTGGAGCAGATTGACGTTTGCGAGTGATTGTGTGTATGATTTCTTCGGGTGTGATTGGTGTAGTAAGTGGATGTTCAGGAAGTGGATGATCAGAGTTTGGTTGTAGATGAGGGGAGTGGATGTCAAGATGATCTGCAGGGTGTCTGCGAAAAGGGTTGAAAGGTATTGTGGGGGTGAAGATGGTTTGAAGATAATCTGCAAAAACATCGGCTTTTTCTTTGTCTGTATGAAGGGCTTTGTTTTCTTGAAGTAGAGGATATGTGGTGTGTGAGTATTTACCTGTAAGTGTGTTGAAGCGTTTCCAGTATTTGGATGGGTGAGATGTATCTGCCAGATTATTACATGTTTTGATCCACTGTCGTAGTTTATATGCTTTTATGTAGTTATGTACTGCTCTTTGGAGTTGTCTATGAAGTCTGAGCGATTCAGGATTTTGAGTGCGTTGATAGTCTCGGTATAGATTACGGGAGCGGCGTATTAATGGTAGGTATTGTGGAGGTAAGTTAGGTCGAAACGGGTGAGTAGTAGAAGTAGGGATGTGACTGTGTGATGCTTGTTTGATTGTAGTGGTGATATGGTCTAAGGTGGAGTATAGTTCGTCTTCTGTGGTGGGTGGTGTAGAACCTGTGAGTTTTGCTTCTATATGTTCCCTGTAGCCAACCCAGTTCGCTCTGTCAAAACGAAGTACTTGACGCGGGATTATGGGTGTGGTTGGGTTTGGTCTGGTGAAGTCAATTGTGAATTTTACTGGTATGTGGTCACTTCCTAGGGGATCAAGCACGTCTAAATGGCTATTGGGGAGTAGATTGGATGAAGTTATAACTATACCTTTCAGTTACCATTAATAAGAAAAGAAAGAAAACAGATAGACAATATTTAATGTGTAATGTTAAATAAAATTTAAATTACTAAATTATTAAGTTCAATGAGAAATAAAAATAAGATATCACTCCCAATTTCATTCACCTGTAATGTGTAAATGGAGTATTCAATTTTTAATATTTCAATTTTACCAAAACAATCCTACAGTTTAATAGATATCTGGAAATATTTCATTAAAACTCTTGCTTTCAGTTATGAATTAATCCCTTTCTCTTTAGAGATAACGAGCTTTTGTGGTAATTACCTATATGCTACTCAACATCTTCTCTCGCTTATTTAGATATTTCTTTGTTTGTTATATATTTTCGGCTGAAGGTTGGAATGACCTTCAACCTTCCACAAGAAAATTACGGGCGTTTCACGCTTTGGACGAATTCAACTCGACATTGTTCTCTAGAAGTTTAAGTAAAATAACTGTGAGTGCTTTTAAAAAAACATGCAATAAGTATTATATTACAATTTAAAAATTAAGAAGAGAACTCGACTCTTTAAGGTATTAAGTAGTTGTAAATTAAACTGGAATTTTGTTTAATCTAGATACAGTTTGCATACAAAGTTATCAAAACAACGTAACTCCTGCCATCTCATGTCAATGGTAGTCTCGACTACTACCCATGTTCAGTAGTAGAAACTTAGTTCATTTACATTATAATCAATACTTAGGTTTAAAAGTTCAGCTGTAGCTGTTAAAAATACTTTTTAGTGTCATCCTAAGAATATAATTAGATATTTTTCAAAATCAGCTTCCTCACAATTAAGTCGATTTTGTCAATTTGAAGTAAACTTATTTAGGAAAAAATGTGATATCTTATTTCTTGAAAATCTCTTTCTCTCTGTCAAATATTTAAAAAAAAAAAAAACATTTTTGTGAAAATAACATGAAGTTCTTTTGCAAAATTGGAATGATTTTCACGTTTTGCGAAAAGAAAATGAACGCAAATTAAGCCCTGTTAGTTAATTGCACATTATGTGTTATACATACAGTTTATCTAGTAAATCAAACCGAATAACCGTAGCTCAGTAGAGCAATGGCTTCATATTCGGGAAGCCCTGGGTTCGATACCAGTGGCCGACCATCTTCACTGAGGATTTCTCATTATACTTTCTCCGTTACACCATATAAATGCCGAGATTGTAACTTCAACTTAGGTCTTGACTGATTCCTAATCACATTCTTTCACATACCCTATTCTGGGCTAAATCATAGATACCTAAGGGTGATAAATAAAATTCAAAGTTGAATAAAGCGAGAAATTAACAAGGTTCAAAGATTTTATTGAATGTCAGGTAAGATATTCAGGTGTACATTCATTCATTTAGTGAGTAAGTTTATCATTCATTTGTCCATTTAATTGAATAAAGTTCGTGTACTTTATGTATCAAGATATTATAAATAGGCTTATCAATTTAATGCATGATCATTATGTAATAATTTTGAATTTTATTTTAAGATATTAAAGCTTTAAGCAACTTTGGCTCAGTGCTCACACCAAATGGATAATGATGGGATGAATTGGTGGAATGAAAAAGAGCGAGTAAATGGGTGAACACCGAGTTCACCCACGCACACGTTGTTTTACCACCAAAAATCTTACATGACATGAGCTGGGATCTAACCTGTAATAGGGTTTAGTTGTAGCAATTGGCAAGTACGATATGTCAATATTTCTTGGTAAATGAGTTGCCATAGAAATACGTCAACAAGATGGTGATGCCCTGAGATGTAGATAGGATATGATTTACTTGAAAGGAATTTTAATTCTAGAGGACGAATAAGACAGCAGGAGTTTATAATATAGCTGTTGTTAATTAGTGGAAGCACATTGCGTTTTATTTGATAACATGAGGAGTGACATATCATTGTGCAGATGCAGTTATGTTACATGCTTGGAAGTACTGTAGATTGGGTTGCATACTCGGCTAATCTTAATAAATTGTCAAGAATTCCTCTTGATATACAGTAGTACATTTGTTATAATAAGATTACGAACAGATTACACTATAACAAATCTTAGGCAATTACATTATAACAGAACCGATGACCACAGAGAAGAGTGCTCTACCAATGATTATAGCAGTCATCGTTATTTAGAACATTTAGAGGCAATATTCATTCATTCAACATCAATTCATTAGCGTGTGGCTATCCTATAATCTAGCAAACGCAGATACAGTATCGCATCGCACACTCACTCTGCCTCGGATTCAAACAAGCGTGTTTCGGGGCCTACTTTAATATAAGGCTCCGTCTTTAGAAGCTACATACGCACTCGATTGGGAAGCAAATTCCAAATGAATTAAAAACCAATATATCCTAGCTTCTTATAACTTCTGCATGACGATAACGTTATTCCGGATTGCATATGCAAAAGGATATTACCCTGGAGGAATACTGTCAATAGTTTTACTCTGAGGAGAGCTGTTTGGAATGATCCTATCTGCGATGAAAGTATGTGTTCTACGCCTGCCTCAAAAGGTCAGAATCATTCTTAGGAACACTGTTATATCCAAAGCACTGAGTCCTGTCGTATCTGACTCCTTACATCTCAATTCTGTCAATTCAAGGAAAAGTGTACCACTCAAAAAATTAGACTTTGGTATTTTCGTATGAGATCTTTGTGGAAATTTAGAAGACCTGTATTTTATTTTTTCTGAAAAACATTTTCTACTTAGATTTCCTTCATGAAGTTCATGGTTGATAATTATTAAAGCTCAAAATGTGGTATGCGGGAATACTTTTAACAAATCAATCCTACGAAGTAATTAACATATATGAAATATACTGGTCAGCGTGGGAGCAGTAGACCAACTCCTCCCTTCGAGGAGAGGCCTCATCCACTAGTGGATTGAATATGGCTGTGCTTTATTATATATATATATATATATATATATATATATATATATATATATATATGTGTGTGTGTGTGTGTGTGTGTGTGTGTAGTTGCGATGTCAAAAGATGTCACTTGTATGGGGTGTAAACAAATTCTGACAAATTTGAAGAAAAAATCTAAAATTTCGGAAAAGTTTTACTCTTTTTCTGGAACAAAGTACATTCTTGTTATTTACAATTTTGAGTAATCATTTCTAGGTAACTATAGCAAAACTACCTCAAGGAGGTTGGAACAACAACGGACATTTAATTTTTTAAATATTTCATTTTTAATTATAGATCCCATTTTGCTTGAAAACCATCGATTTTTCGGTATATCTGAAGAGTATGTAGTGATAGAGAGATTAAGTAGTTTTGATGATAGTAATGTTTGTTTCTTCTTAAAAACGGGTTAGTTCCAGTACTGTGAATAATACCTTTTTCTATGCAATAAAACCTGAAACAACAATCACAAGGCTTCTGTAGTATTATTGTGAGATTACTATGGAAATGTCGCAGAAACAAACTCAGAAGTAAAGGAAAACATGCAGATAATATACGATGTGAAATATAAAACAAATTTTAAATTAGTATGCTAAATAATTTTCATTACTGAATTGTGAACTCCAATAAGAACTCAAAATTACATATCGATCTCTATTGCCTTGAATTGTAGTGTGTGAATTTGATATTCAGCTTTAAATACTTCCATTTTTAAAACATTTGTCATTTCAATGTAATTGGTTTCTGAAAATATTTCACTAAAACTCTTGCTTTGAGATATGTATCCCCTTTCAATTGGGGATAATATAACTTTATGTTAATTTTGAAACTTAAATTGAACTCAAAATCTCTTGCTGAAATTAAGTATGTCTGTGTTTAATTTATATTTACGACTGAAGATCGCAAAGACATTCAGTTTTCGAAAGAAAATTTCGTGATAAAGTTCCTGGTCTGGATGGATTCAGTTCGAGATTGTGATCCAAAGAGTTAAGTAATCAACCATCGAGTGTTCTCAGAAAACTCCAATGCATAATACACTACGGTTTAGGACTTAAGAAGAAAACTTCGTACGCTTTAAGGTATTAAGCAGTTATAAAATAAACTATAATATTGTCTAACGTATTTATACTTTTGTATAAATTAGTTACCAATTATTTGTGTATTTCCTGCCATCTCTTGTCATTCGCACTTACTTCTATTGTGCTTCATGTTCCGTAGATGAAATTTACGTATTTTTACATTAAAAACAATATGTTATATATAAAAGTACTCAGCTGTTACAGATACTTTCAGGTGTTTTGCTTTAGACTTCAATTAGGAAATATCCAAAACAATTAATGTACTAATTACGAAACGAACCTTACTCCAACTCTTGACAACTTTAAAGAAAACTTGGGTGCCAAGAACATGTGGTGTCTTTGTCCTTGAGAATATCTTCTCTCTGTCATATATTCTCTTTAGTATTTTTGCGATCATACCATAAAATTCTTTTGCAAACTCTGAAAGCTTCTCGCATTTTGCGAAAAACAACAACAACGGAACGCTGAATTTATTCATTACAAAGTTAATTCATTGTAAATGTATTTATTTACTTTCCCCATTATGTGTGATATATATGTGTAATAAATCAAACCGACCTAACTCAATTGTAAAGGAATTGGGAAAGCATACGGAAGGTTCTAAGTTCCATATCAGCGACCGACCATCCTGACAGAGGTTTTTCCATACTTTTTCCTCATTCACACGAGTAAATTCTGTAATTGTTTCTTCAACTTCCTAACCTAACCTAACCTAACCTAACCTAACCTAACCTAACCTAACC
>JAGDQP010052604.1:0-13748 GCA_022664845.1 Lepisma saccharinum | reverse complement strand
CTTCTATTCTATAAAGTTACGTTGGGCCTATATTCTATAAAGTTACCTTGGCTCAATAGGTGTAAATAATTGACAATAAATAATTAGAAATTACAATTAGTAGAGAACTATCAATTAAATAATACATAGTAGCATAGTTTATTTACTTGACAATTTGTCACAGAACTAACGAATCTTGTAAATCGTTATTTTACAGGAAAGCTCATTAAAAATTGACTCTGGTATGGCAGATGGCTTACCCTAGTAACACAAAGATATTGGGCCAATGACGCGGATATCGCTTATAGTTGGCCATTCTGGAGCAATATCGATTGACATTGGCGTGGTAAGACATTTTGACATTCAATGTTAGTCCTGAAACTTGAAACGTATTGTATCTCAACCGATACCGATCTCCAATATCGGCAAAATATTTGCCGTCCAATATTGATCGATACCGGATAATAACATCGACCGATATAGCAAATCGTCCTGTATTGATATCGGCTGATTTCGATGTGCTATTAAGGTATCATGTTCTCTTTCTGTATGCGTGGTTACGGGTTCAAATCCAGCCGGTGTCCGGAATCTACTTTACCAAAACTGTAGGTTCCTTAAAACTCACCTGCTCGATTAGCACGTCAATACCAATTTAATCATTTAAAATATTCGCTTCAATTTTTAATATTGGACTTCTATAGAAAGAGTCTGTTTACTTGCTGCAATGATAAGATATTGAGATGCGGCTTTTAGCCACATTAGACTATTCTAGCCAATAGTTGTATCTAGATTGTGTGTTCATTCATGTATGTATGTGTATGTTCGTCAGAAGGGCGAGACATTCAGTAAATGTTTATTTGTTTCTTTGACGCAAGTATATCGATGAATACTTTCAACATCACTAATAACTATATACAGTGAACCCTCTCTGTAACGGAAACCCTTGGGCCGAAGAAAGTGTTCGCTCAAGAGGGGTGTCCGCCTTAGAGAGGTTTTGAATACGGATCCAGTGCTCAAAATACAATAATGCAGTACAATACTTATGAGTTTAAATTCAATTAAATTATATATCACAATGTTCTTCATCACCATCGATCTGAACTTTAATTAAAAGCTCTGAATAGCCTCTTCGGAAGGTCCTTGGATCGATCCTATCTACGGAACATACTGAGGTTTCTGCAGAGTTTTTCCTCCGTTCCACCAAGGCTAATGCCAAGACGGTACATTCAAAATTAGACTTGGACTAACTTCCTTCACACATATTGTTTTCAACCCTGTTACGACCTGCGTTAACGTGGCATAAATAATATTAAAATTCAATTCATGTGTCAGGAATTTGAATTCCGAATTTATAAAGAACTTTGTTCCCGCTTTGACAGGAATTTATAATGAGCGTGTCCGTATTAAAGGGATTATTAATAACTCATCAATGTTATTGCATTTTCGTTAAGGACCAAAAGTATCGTCCGTTATGTAGGGGTGTCCGCTTTAGACGGGGGTGCCCGTTAAAAGAATTTTCACTGTAACTGGTATTGTAAAAGAAAAGGCTACATAGCCTTAACTTTAAAAGTAAGAATTGATTAAATCGAATTTAATAAAACAAATCAGCATAAACATCATATAAACCGAAATACGTAATATAAGGATGGGATTATTTCAAAATTTAATATTTTAAGGTACGCCCTTTTGTCACATCAACAATGAATTCGAGCATTACGTATTGTTAAACACTAGATTAATTTTATGTTGACTGAAAGGCTAAGTTATTGTTTTCTCCTAGATGGAAATAATTTGCCGAAGTTCATATAAAAACACAGGCAAATATTTTTAAAAGCTTAAATCTTACGTGAAATTAGGACTTCCATTCTTCATACGTTGGAGATTATATATTGCAAATTTTGGAGGTATTAACGTTGGTTTGAGAAATACAATTATTCTGCTGAAGCATGATATATTATTTGTGCTGGGCTGAGCCATTAAGTGCTCTATAAATGGACGGAAGACCTACACGAAGACCAACAGTTTTTTTTCACTTACTCTCTTACTAATCCAAAAGTGTTGCCTCTTCGTTCATAGTTCATGGTTTTAATAGCCTGGGAGAAAAATTAGCGCTCCTCACATCACTTTCTCTCTAAGTCCTTTAATGATATCTAATTAAAGCCTTAATGGTTAATTAACCGTGAAAGAAACCGCGTTTCTTCCAAGAGCAGCAAAATGTTTGCCCCAGGTTTTCATTGCTCTAACGAAATATATTATTACCCCAGAATGGTATACCAAGACAAGCCTTCTTCAACCAAAGTCTTACTGAAAATATGAACGCAATTAGTATGCAATGCGTTGCTTTCTCTAATAAAATGTAGCCAATAAAATGACAGTTTTGTGTATTTTTACTGTCTATATGAATTTTATGTCTTTAGCTAGTAAAATTAAATTAGTGAAGTCAGTCTTCTGATTTTTATTTCTTTATTTTATTAGTTTATATGAATTTTATTTCTTCAACAACATTTAATTTATAAAATCGCTGTACTCCAGATATTGCTTTTAGTGGAAAAAGAATAGGATTTATTTTAGAAAATTCTTCAAATTTAGACAGATTGCACTCCACTTACACAAGGGAACAACAATGAAAAATATAGCAAATTATCCAATTGAAACTTGTACTAAGAACTTCTATTATATATTTTTAAACTGTACGTATGTAATTGAGACTCCAGGAAGTTCATAGTACTACGATTTTGTATGTCACTATACACTAATAATGCAAGTGGGTATATTATATATCTACCTATCTATGAATGCTGTAAAAAGTGTATTTTTTATTATTTAGAGTGTATTTTATTATCTAAAGTGTATTTTTTATTATTTAGTAAATTATTTTTTTATTTATTATTTGATATCTAATCTGAGTAGTTTTAATCACTTTCAGTTCAGTATTATAGAGATAAAATAACACAATGGGATTTTTTTTAAATTAAGACAAGTGGATGATGCTATAGATTTTTTCTATGCATATTTGGATGCGATTATATTAGACTATGCTCCAGTGAAGAAAGTAAATTCTGGTAAGTTTCTGATATGGTACAGTCATAAGACAAAGTTTACTCTCCAGAATAAGAAATCTGTTTGTTCTCTCTGAAAACACCATTCCAATATTCATAATTGAAGGGCATGGGAGAAAACAATGGTAACCCTCATTTTTTTTAAAAAAAAATGAGTTGAGTACATAAATACAATGGTAACACTCATGTGAGCTCAACTGTGGAAAGAGTTCAAGTTAAAACAACAGATTGCAGCATATTGGCCTTTTTTTATGGGAAGCCGCATATGCCGGCAAAACAGAATGAATTTTCTTAATGTAATATCTCAATTCGTGCTCAGTGTGGGTTACCATTGTTTTCCCCCCATGCCCTTATGAATCTGTCTCATCACAAGTAACCAATCCGAAAAGATTTTTATGTATGCATGTATTTTTATTTATTTATGTATGTATTAATGTCTGTATAAACAATCAATATACATATATAAACATGTAGGCAGTGAATATACACATACGTAATCATATAGATAAATAATATACACATACAAGCAACATACGTTTATCTGTACATGCAACATGCATTTTCTCTCTCTTAGTCAGCTAATTAAATGAGATATTAACTGCCTTTTATATTTGCTTGAAATATCAGCATCAACCTTCGTAATTGTATCATTATACAAATCATCTCTGAGTAAGAGTCTAAGGTGAAAATTTGTATATCTACCTTTGAACCCTTGGGATAAAATAGAGTCTACCTCTTCGCCTTGGAACATAAAAACATAAATTTGCAACCAAATAGTTACGTACAACCAATACCTCCATTTTAAAATTGTATGCAATATAATTATACCATCGGTTATGTCTCGCTCATCCTTGAGTTTTGTCACATTAAATATTTTACATAAATTCTCATAAGAAATACTGTGTACTTCATTTCTCTTATATTTAAAGCAGATCCATTTAAGAAGTGTCTTTTGAATATTTTCAATCTTTGTCTAGTATGTTTTTTGATGTGGTGACCATATGATACTACTGTATTTTAAATTAGATCACACTGAGGTATAGTATAACCTTAGAGAAGTCTGCACATAAAAAATGTTTGTTTGTGGTTACCAAAAAAAATAGGGCCCAAACAAAACTTTGTTTCTCTTAACAGAAGTTTGTTGAAACGAATTAAATTTCGAGCACTGAAAGAAAATATAACAACGCCGACCAGGAATATAGAACTAAGGTCACAGTATTTTGTAGACTGACATGCGACCTATATCACTACGATACCGCACACTTCCTGACTAACCTGTTTCGTTTTAATTATACAAACCCCAAGCTTGAAACTTTAATATTGCAAAATGGAATATTATTCTTGGCAATTACAGAATTTAGAACATCAGTTAACAATTCTGGATTTTTGTTGTTGTTAAAATCTTGCTTATTTCTGAACATTTCATATGATTGGCACAAGTGAATAAGTAACATAGAAATAAATGAGTTTGGAACAAATTTGGTTTGTTTAATGAAACAAACAAGAATATTTGTAAACACAGCCAATTGTGACTATCAAAACGTATTTGTTATCCTGTTAAATAACGTAGCGTACGAAGAAACACTTTAATGCGATATTGATTATTGCGAATAAACGTACAGTAGACCTTATAGTATAGTTGTATTACCGTATTGGCCCGAATATAAGCCGCGTTTATTTTTCAAATTTCGTACATGAAAATTTAAGGTGCGGCTTATTTGCGCGGCCGATAAATTTTCACATGTAATAGAAGCCATCTGTCAGCCTTATGTGTAAGTGGATTCTCTCTTCATGGCACACAATATCACCAGACTATCATCAAAGGATTCAAGAAATGCTGCGTGTCTAATGCTCTGTATGGCAGTGAGGACGAGGTACGTTGGGAGGAGAATGATGGTACCACTAGTGGCAATGATGAAACAAATACCGGTACCGGTAGTAGTGAAGTTAGCAGTGACATTGGGGAAGACTCTGATTAGTTGTACCGGTATTTTTTGTGATTTACCCACATTATACGGTAACTGAAGAAAAATGTGCTCAAGAGTGAGCCTATAGTGTAAACAGAAAAATGTGATAAGAGTGACCCTATAGTGTAAACAGTTTTGTAACTGGATAATGTGACAGGTAAATTTCTCTGCACTGAATTTTTCTCTTCCTTTTCCCCCTAAAATTAAGGATGCGGCTTATACTTGTGTGCGGCTTAGATTCGGGCCAATACGGTACTTTGCAGTTACAATGTTGGAAATTGTAAATTCTAGAAGTTTTCATTCAGCTGAACTCCACTTAATTCAGCCAACAAGCGTTGTGGTCTGCTAGGAAAGGCATTGAGTTGCCAATTAGCCGACCAATGTTTAAGTCTCCTCTGTACCGTCGTATTGTTTTCTTCACTGGTGCCGAACAAATTCGTTTTGACAAACTTTTGTTGAAAGTAAATAAAACTTTGTTTGGGTCGTATTTGAACAATTTTTTTATTAACCACAAACAAGGATTTTTCTCTTTGTGAGCTGAAAAAATGAAGTATAGAATTACGCTTTATGAAATCTAATGTTTCATAAGCTCTTCTTAACAATGAATTAATATGCTTTCTATATGACAGATTGGATGAGAAAATCATGCCTAGGTTATTAACTGCTGACACCCTTCCAAAATTTTGTTCATTGATACAATAATTGAAGGTTTTTTCTTTACAAAAGCAACAGTAGTCATTTTTTCTTTTTTAATAGAACAAGAAAAATAAATACCTTTAAAGTTCCATAATTTTGACTGAATTTCACTATTTCTGATATAATCTGTCCTCACAGGTGTGAATATTTTATTTCAGAAATGTATTGAATTTCAGCAAAATATGGAATTCGGAAGGTTTTTTTTCTTGCTCTTATTAAAACAAAATCAGAAATGACTACTGATATATTTTTTTAAAAATACCTTCAATAAAATGTTATTATGTTGTTCTTATTTGTAAAACTAATAATTTTACACTTTTTAACATTGACCTTCAAATACATATCACACCATTCGACTGACGATGTTGACAATCATCATTTTTGTATTTCGGGAAGAATTTTAAGATCATCAGCAAATAACAGAGAAAAGCCAATTTTAATACGGATGAAAGATCAGTAATCAATACTAAGAAAAATAAGAGGTCTAAGTGAGAACCTTGTTATGCACCTGTTCGAACTTGATACGTATGGGATAACACTCCATTAAAAGTCATGCACTGGATTCTACATCTCAAATAACTACCGAATAATTACATCAATATTGCATTAAGTCCATTTTTTAAAATTTATCCAACAATAGGCCAATGTAGTGATGTATTGAGTCGAATGCCTTCGATAGGTCAGTATAAATGAACTTGTCCTTTTTTATTAAAAGAATTGGCCAGAACATCCGTGAATACTACTAAATTGGTTATTGTTGACCATCCCTTGATAAAACCGCGTTGATAGGGAGAGATTTTTTAATACAATTGAGGGTACAAATAATCATAAACTAATGACTCAAAGACCTTGGAAAACAATGAAAGAATAGATATAGGACTATAGTTTAAAACATCTATCTTGCTTCTGGATTTAAATATGGGAGTAACATAGGCATTTTTCCACCTTTCGGGAAATACTCCGTGTTTCATAATTTCATTATCCAGTAGTACTAATGGATATGTTAGTTCATTTTAACATTATACCACTATACGTGCCGGTAAAATATCATATCCGCCACTTATATCTTGTTTTAAATGTTTTAACTTATTTACTACCTGACGCTCCGATATTTGCAATTGATCCGAGTGCTTAGGCTGTAAGTTATTGCAATATGCCTCGCCATCACTTGATACCGAAGTGGTATGGCTAGTGTAAAGAGAGGAGAAATAAGAAGTAAAAAAACTTACGGGACTCTTCCACCTTGTTTGCAAGTATACCCTCGTATTGAACCTTGTCAGGGACACTTTTCTGTTTAGATTTTGTTGATAGAAATTTACATAGATGCTGATGTTCTGTGTTAAATTCACTATCTAAGTTTAGTAGGTATTCCTTGTACCTGGATGTTTTACTGCTTTTTAAGTTTAGATCTTTTTATGCTAAATTTAATGCAATCCGATTGCATATTAGATCGTTTCCATTTTCTGTGGGTACGTTGCTTAGATTTGAATGCTATAATTAGATCCCCATCATACCATATTGGCAATTTATATGCAATTTTCTAAAATTTCTTATTTGTTAACAACTGCGGCAGTTAACAGGCTATAAAACCTGTCACATATTTCGTTAACATTATTTTCGGGTTCCATTATATTCCATGGAGTTACGTGTAAAATATTTCTAAATTCTGACATATTTATCATATTCCGTCTTGGAAATGGAAGATTCTTAAAATATTTCTCTTGACAAACACTTCGTTTGTGGTCTCTCATAAACAACAGGCGTTGTATATTCTTTCCTTTCATACAAAGAACGTACCGCTACATTTAATGAAAAAGCTGACCTATTTAATGATTGGTGCTATGACAATTTTAATACTTGCTCAAATACTCCATACCGTGAGTTCAATTAGCAGAGCGTAGGCTTCGCCTTCTGGAGGCCCTGGGATCATTACCAGCGATCGAGTATTCTGACTGGTAGCAGTAAAAGGGTTCTACGACGTAATGTATACTATGTTTGTCAACTTCGTACCACGAAAGGGAGGAAATCATAGATATCCTGTTTGGTTTACGCGTAACATTATAAATTAATCAAATGTATATCGTATAACCGTAGAAAATGAAAAAATGATTATAGGAATTTTACTATCTTTACAATAAATTAAAAAACAAATCGAGCCGTCTTTAGCTTGCTCACAAAAACTATATCCAAATTGTGAATGCAATATACTATCAAATCCAAAACCATTCAGGTCTGTCAAGGGCAAAATAAGTAATTTTTACTTTCAACTATGAAGCAAAGGTATAAAGTGAATCTGATAACGAAAATCCATTCACGAATCATTTCCAAGTACCACACAACAAATTTTAGTATTATTTTTTAAAATGTGTATGTCCTTTAGGCATCTATGACTCAGGCCGTCCGAGTATGATAATACAGTACTAGACTAACATGCGAACTCACACACCTATTTGACTAGTTATCACTCAAATCTGACTTTCAGTTAAGTGATGTCGAAAATGCTATACAAGAACGTAGATACCTTCTTCTGGATTTGACAAGATACTGCCGTATGTTATGAAACACTGTTCAATGTCTTCAAATATTCTCTCCAAACAAATTCTAATAAGGTCACATACCCATCTCAGTTTCCTACTACGTTTCCTATTCCCAAATCTGCTGTCAGTAATGGGGATATCACAAAATATCAACGTAGCTATAATATCGGAGCCGGTGGAATTGATTCATATTATCATTCAGAGACAGATCTATTCCATGTAGAGCCTGAAATTTCTCCCTTCCAAACCAGCTACTACAGAAAAAAGTCTGGTCTCACTCTACCTCTTCTCATAAACTTCTCAGTAACAATAAGAGTATGAGAGGTGTTAACTGATCTTTCATAACATTTGATGATGTTAACCATGTTGTCCTACTTACAAGCAAACCCATCGATGCTTCAAAGCGCATTTTTGTCCAAACTTGGTAGAGGAGTAGGGGACATCAGGAAACCACCAGAAAGCATGATTAAAAGTTCTTTCATCCATAAAGACAGAAGCAGTGACCAAAAGTTTGTTCCATAAGAATAAACATTTATAGTGTGATCGAAGTAGGAAAACACACGTTTATTTATAAAATGTTTGTAATAAAGGAAAACAAATACCCATTAATGGATATTGGGTGAATGCGCTATCTTTTATATGGTACGTTTGTCATGGCCGACATCTTGAATCTTACTCAACTTTTTTAAATAAGGAGGGGGGTTCATGTAACATATCAAACTGGGCTAGAATTTTAGCAGAAATACATTGGTGAAGTCAGAATTACCATAGATGTATTTTTGAGAGAGATAATGGGATGTGTCATTAAGATGCGTAGTTGATTGAAAGGTCCAGAAATACTCTGCTATTGTTGAAAACCCAGTGCACAAGTAACTAGTATTGGGAACCACCTACACAGTACATATTACTTGTGTATTGGGTTTTCATTCCTTGCATTGTTTCAAAAATGGCAGAATATTTCTGGACCTTTCAATCAACTACGCATCTTAATGACACATCCCATTATCTCTCTCAAAAATACATCTATGGTAATTCTGACTTCGCCAATGTATTTCTGCTAAAATTCTAGCCCAGTTTGATATGTTACATGCCCCCCCCTCCTTATTTAAAAAAGTTGAGTAAGATTCAAGATGTCGGCCATGACAAACGTACCATATAAAAGATAACGCATTCACCCAATATCCATTAATGTGTATTTGTTTTCCTTTATTACAAACATTTTATAAATAAACGTGTGTTTTCCTACTTCGATCACACTATAAATGTTTATTCTTATGAACCAAACCTTTGGCCACTGCGTCCGTCTTTATGGACGAAAGAACTTTTAATTGTTGCTTTCTGGTGGTTTCCTGATGTCCCCTACTCCTCTACCAAGTTTGGACAAAAATGCGCTTTAAAGCATCGATGGATTTACTTCTTAGTAAACGTGTAGTACACTAGGCGCTCAATAATCCGTCATTCTTCGATTTGGCATATTTAGTAATCAGGACCCGATCGAACCGCCCGCGTTCCGAATTTTTCGGGTGGATTCGGGCGTTTGTTGATGTGATATCAGAGACCTCTTTAAACAGTAACGCTCATATGTATTTTTCTTGCCATAGAGCTGCTTTTTACATGCACAACTTCTTTTAAATATCATTGTACTGTATTAATTTTTCTTTGGTATTTCCGTTAAAACTATATTGACGTTTGATAATCCGTCAAAATCGCTAATCTGGCAAGACCGTGGTCCCGAACGTGCCGAATTGAAAATCGTCTACTGAACTCAATTTTGCACGCGAAGTGTGCTTCTCCTCATTTCGGTGACCGAAAATACAAACAGTATCCACAAAAAAATATGTGATACCCTTAAATGATGTCCTGTCCTGTTTTTGTACAAACTATTAAATAATGATATGAATTCACAATTGTTATTATCCAAAATTAATTTCCGTGTTTCGAGTAGACCTATTGGACAGCGTAGAAATCACTTTTTCACACTCCGAAACAAAGAACAAGTGTACAATACTTATCGGCAATCAAGAAAATCTTCTCCTTATACAAATTAATACCCATGATCTCCTTATACAAATTAATACCCAATTAATACAATTAATACCCTATTGTAAACATATTTAATACGAAAAACGGAGGATCCTACAATTACTTAAATTCTAATATATTATGTTAAAAGCAGTGATTAAATTCTAAACCGATTGGTGGGGTAGGAGGTCCTTATACAAATATCTTTTCTAACAAGTACATCCCAGCCTAGTAATCGATTCATAATTGACCAAATATTACCGCATAATTGTCAAGAGATGTATTGTGGGTATAGTATAATATATAGAAATACAAGATCTATGGAGTGCGATAAAGTGATGGGTGGGCCCGAGACCTCCCTAGAAAATCTGTGGTGGGCTTAGTCCTCCCGAGCCCACCCAGAATTTAATCCCTGGTTTAAGGTATACCATTATCTAATAACAAGTCAGTTATGAGAAGCACTGTTATTGGGTGTATAACCGCTATATTCAACAAACTAATAAAATAAATAAGCTAGTAATCAAAAGTAGAAACAGTTTTACTTCATAAAAAATAGTTTGTGAACCTTCAGCATGTTTAAGAATATACTAGTGATTCAGGAAATTTCACTGTAGTTGCATTCGAGTAGCACAATGCTACGCATATAAATTATTTTCTTGGAAGATACAGTGTGCTTCATGCTAGGACTAGCATATGTGGATCATTATAGTGTAATTGAAGTAACGTCGTTTATTCACTGGAATACTTAGAAGAAAAGTAAAAAAGTCGAATGCCACGCTTTTGCGGCAAAGCAAGAAGTTGAGCTGAGGATCAAGCGCCACACACTCCGGCGGGAGCCAACAACAAAGAGTTGCAGCCAAGCCCTTGAGTGGAAAGCCAGGAAGACCAAATGCATAGAGAACCCAAGCGAGAAATGAGGAAATACACAATTTATGGTTCAAAGGGTTGGCAAACCCAAGGTTTACCGTGCCAGGAACGCCGCTCTCAGTGCTCATTTTCCTTGTTGCCAGGAAGTAAGGCAGAAGAACTAATTTCCTTTCCTCAGAGTTCAAAATATAGTTATCGAGAAGAAGTATTTAAAGGATGTTGCTCCTTACAAAGCCTTCAGAGAATACCGGTAAAGCTTTGACTACAATAACTAACTCCCTGGAGCTCCAGAGAGCTATCTTTACATTTAGAAGGGCAACTGAAACCAACATACTAAATTAAAGCTGCTTTCTATTTGTTCATTGTATGAATAATAATGGACGGCATGAAATTGTTACGAACGAATATGTAGCAAATTTAAACGAGGAAGTTTGTTTTGTTCTTCTTTTGCGATACTTCACAACTAACAGCAGTAGATATAGAACAACAGTTGATATAGCTTAGTAATTTTCATTAATGAATATTTTGCAACACGTCATACGTTCTAGTAAAATGCAGTCGACAAATTTCATTCGTGATACGAACACGCTATACACGCTATAGGACATTTCACATTTTTATACCTTCTATTACCAGCGCATTTTTAATAATCTGAAACTGATAGTCAGAATTAAAATAAATTAAACTTAATATCAACCGTTAACGGTAAGATGAAAACGCGAATAGTATACTCAGTGCCAGTACTTCCGAGTGAATTAGTACTAATGTCCTAAACAAGCTGGTGAGTTTCTAAGGACAGGACCTACAGGTTTTGGTAAAGTGGGCACCGAACCGCTCAGTTCAATAGACCCCTGGCGGGAATTGAACCCGTGACCTCGCGTACAGAAAGCAGGTCACCAGTACTTGTTATTTACATCATTATCGTCATTACAGTAAATATGTTTAAAACATCGAGTAAAAACTTCCTTCCATACGCTAGTGGTAAATGTGGGTTTCTTCAATCAGCGCTGGAGAGATGGGTGATCTAAATAGTGCTTACGCTTGCCAACTGAGTGAGGTAGCCTAGGGTTTTCCTCAGCCCCGCCAGACAAATCATGGGCTGTACTAAGCGTCAGACAAATCATGGGAGTGTCCATGTTACTCCTTTCCCATCCTTTTAACATGAAGTTGAACTTGCTGAGCAACGTAATCTATCTAATTAAAACAGTCTGCTGCTCAAGGTGCCACTGCAACCGAGAAATGTAAGTAAATAGAGTCAAATACAGCCCTTGACAGGATGTCATTAGATCAACTTTTAAATCATGTTAACACATTTTGCTAATTTCATTTACAAAAACAATTACAGATGCATTTACAAATGCTTAGAGCAAAATCTGGTTAAATCTTCTGGTATGGATGTAGTTTTCCTACCATTAAGAGGCACATACGACATTTGACTTTACACAGCTTTGACTTTAACTAGTCCCACACATAAAATCATATATTTAAATTAGATCACCATTTGTGTTCACCCATGAATGTGAATAAAAAGAATGAAATGAAACTTTCATTTACTTACGTCAAAATTTTCCTTAAAATCTTACTTCATTGTTACTGAGGTTTGCATACGGATACTATTTTGAAGCTATCACCAACGAAGCGAAGTGAAGGAAGTGATGTTTCAACCAAAGGAAAGCACATTTTTAGAAATTACGTAACGAATGTAACGAGTCACTTAGTAACACGAAAATATTTCGTAATTCTATTGGTAACGTCTTACTGTGAAAAGAAATTGTAAAGCAGGTAAGAGTCTTGTTATTTTTCCAGGCGTACTTTCCTTATGCGAAACATTTTATGATGGTGAATGGGCTTTACTTTAGCCCATGAGATTTTAATTCAAAATGGTTACATGGTTGTACCAAGTATAAAATTATCTTATCTATTCGAGAAAGAGAAACAACTGCTTCTCTTCCAACTTACTGCAACTTCTAGACGTTATTTTCGGGTATTTTTTATGTCTTCGATAACGATTTGATCATAATAAAAAACCTGTTTTCCAGGAACATGTGTTGCAACTGAGCTATCAAGAAAACGAAGACTTCTGCTCTTACAGCAGATTCGTCAAGTCTCAGCTGATTTAGTTTATATAGCCTGATGTCGATAATCAGACCATTCCAACATGTGAACTCTTTCTCCTTCCTGTATGTTATTACAAGCAGATATGTCAAGTCAATCTTTTCAGGTGTGACTCTGCACCCAGAAGCTTCAACAAGCAATAATGAAATAACAGTTTAATTATATCATTAAATAATTATAACTCAGGATATGATATATGCTATATACATAGAGTTTAAAATAGTTTTAATGAAGAAGGATATCGATTAGACTCCGACATGTTGCGGATTTTCAGTTTGTTCTATAGGGAAGTACAAAATCCTTTAAATACATTAAAATAATAACACTGATAGTTTACATATTGCAGACCAACGTTTATTCGATATAAAAACATGAACATTCTGCAAGGAATATGAGATATCAAAGCTGAAATAACACTGTAGATAGCTGTAGAATTTTGAATTTTAATTTATTTTAAGGCCTTTAGTTAACTATGGCTTAGGCCGAGATAGCTGTAGAAGAAAGGA